>JAQIWU010000459.1:0-26008 GCA_034696445.1 Isotomiella minor
AAATTGTCCGTCCTGTAATTTAAAAATAAATCACACACAAATTACAAACTTTATTCCACTTGCAAACAAGCGTAAATTCGATGTAAAATTAAAATACTTGATGTAGTAAGTGTGCTCATTTGTAAAGTCGTTTCGTTTCATTTCCAGATGTGACAACTGGGAGAAACAATTTAATTCTGACGTAAACTCTCACCCAATGCAACTTTGTTATTAGGCAGTCAAGCGAAACATTTTATGCATGCTAATACATAAGTCTGTGACGACGACGGCACTCAAATGCAGTACACTAAATGACGTCTGGAAAATTAAAGTCACGTCGTCAGTCAATGACAGGGAAGGTGGTTTGAGTTTGTCCAAAATATTCTAATTTGTTTGCTACTTTGTAGGCAAACGGAGGTAGTAAAAACGCTTACACGCTAATCTATGACTGACTAGTGCAAACTGTTGGACAAATATCAATAAGTGGCTCAAGTTTTATGGCAATCGCAATGAGTCACTAAAATAACGTATTATGAACACACAAATATGACGAGCAAGCAGCAGATAATATGTAATATGCCAATCTAATCTATAGCCAATACATTAGAAAGGTGCATCTGGCTTTGGCTGTTAATTATTCTGAGCTACACCAAACAACAATTAAGCTCGACTTTTGGGTGCTCGTTCACTCATCTTATGGTGCTTAGGGGTGTAAGATTGATTGCTGAAGGTCATTCAATGTTCTTTGTAGTAAAAAGGACAACAAAAAACATTGTTAACGATGAAATGTGTAAAATGAATGACGCCAATACAAGGAAAGTCGGTAGTAAAGGCAATGAGGGATGTACTTTAACATTGTTCAACGGCTCTGGCCGACCAACAATGGTTTTGGTGTCGTTGTAATCAGTAAGTGATACAACGAACTTAGAACTTAATAAAAATTCAATACCCCCAAGAACAGAACAACTCAAATGAATATTCATGAACGAACAAACAAAGCGTCGAAATCTGATGGAGAAAATCTAAATCCACCCACCTAAAATTAGCACCAACACAAACAAAGGAGACCAAAGGCTCCCCCAAAGCTTAATCAGACTCAAAATTGTTGCAACTTACGATCCGAATGCAGGAAATTCCAACGTCAGGAAACTTTACTTTTTCTCCCCAACGAAGGTCAGTGTCGTCGTCGTCGTCTTGTTTATTCTTTCTACGAAGTGACGTGAGGTTTTCTCTACGAAGAAACTGCTACTCCTGGATTCCCTCTAATCCGTTAGACCATGAATGAACGACCGCAACCAAAACCACTTTAGAAAACAGGTCCAACAATGTTATTTATCACTCTCTGGTGCCACGATGTTGTTGTTATAAAGTCAAATGAGCAGGAAAACAAAACTGGTTGTCTTTTGTTCCGTTTGTTGGAAGGATGGTGTTGTCGATGTCTGTTTTTTTACTCAAGTATCAGATGCCAATCCAATCCATCCACGGACGCTATTAAATACAACGCAATAATAATACACACGCAGTCAAGTCAAAAGCTTTTGTTTTCGCGATTGGATTTCCTTCCGCAAATTAAGTACAACAACGAGCAGTCAGGTTGTGTAGTTTTGTTGTGCTGCTGCTTGCTGCTGTGCAATGCATGACTTTGATTTGGCAGGTTTTTAAGCTTTAAACTCCCTCCACTCATCCACTGCACACTCCTCTGCCTGGATGTGTGATATTGATTCAACATTCAACAACATACAAAGTGTATGATGATACTTTGTGTGTGAGAGTGTGTGCAAAGTGTTTCCATCCACTGAGACCACGGTCAACTAGCGGAGCCAATTGGGTGAAGATGGGGTTCAATCTCCGACCACACACAGGCTAAAAAAACCAAACACTCAATTCCGTCGGGATATTCCTCTTTCTGAGAGTTGAGGCAGACAGATTGCTTCCACTCAAGAAAGTGAAAGTATCATACACAAACAAACGGAAGGAGGAAGGAGAAGAAAGGACATTTTGGAAATACGGTAAAATTGAAGGAAAAATAAAATATTCAATTTCTAAACTTTGTGATTTGCAGTCAGGTGTGTGTCAAGCTGTTAAGAAGTTGTCAAAATGATGGACGTGGCGGAGGAAAGGACGGCTTCAACATTGGCCAAGTTGGATTTGGTGAAGGAGATAAAGTGAGACTTCGTCACATTAATATTTCCTATAGTGTCCTTCATTTTGGTAATTGATATTGAATTGTAGGAGTAAGACATTGCAAATGTTGAAACTGAAGGAGAGGCTGTTGGACGAGATTGAGAATTGTCGGAAAGAAGAAAGATGTCTGCATGACTATCGGTCAGAATTGGATCTTCTTCAGCAGGAGAAAATGGCGCATGTGGAGGAACTACGGCAGATACATAATGACATCAATCAGGTACTTTGAATAATATTAGCTAAAGTGTACACTTTCATTGATTACTTATTTGAGAGTTGTTGTCTTTGTCTTTGATTTTAGATGGAGTCGGTTATTAAGCAGTCAGAGCAGGCGAGATCCCGATCAGTGGAGACTGCAAAACGACTTCATCAAGAATTTGGACCGGTCAAGGCAGATGTGGATCGATTACGACAGGCCTGTCTAGGGTTAGAACGACTCCCTGAATTGCATGAAGAAGAACCATCTATAATTTCTTCCGAGTAAGTATTAATGAATTATGCTACACATTTTGCACCACTTTAAAGATAATAAAATTGTAAAGAGTTTGTTTTTATTTTTCAGGTTGTTTGATCAACTTCCAACGTGGTCACATCCCCACCCACCACCCACAAGGGAGGAAGTAATGTCCAGCATGTCATATCAACATCAACAGCCACCCACTGCACCTCAAGCTGCAGCAGCTGCATTTTTGATGAGCCAGAATCCTTTGGCAATGATGCAATCCGCGGCCGCTGCAAAACAACAGGAGAGGCCTCCTCCTCCTCATATGCAGCAACACCCTCCTGGACCAGCCCCGCCTTTCCGGTACGAACGGTAAAGCAAAACAACGTCCTTAAGGCAGAACAATTCTAATTGTTGATTAATTATAGGCAACAACCCCCGCCAATGAAATCTTGCTTATCATGTCATCAGCAAATCCATCGAAATGCTCCAATTTGTCCCTTGTGCAAAGCCAAATCACGGTCAAGGAATCCAAAAAAGCCAAAGAAGAAGGATTAAGAGAGCAGTGGAGATTTTTAATCTGTACATAAGGACGTTTTTATACAACTCTCTTACCGTTATTGAAGGATTTTTACTCGACATGTGCCATGTGCCAATCAGTTTTAATGTTTTTGTGCAGGCAGTAGGTAGTGTAATTACTTGACTCGTATTACTGAATACTCAATCTTGTGTAATGTAGAGCTTTTTTACAAAAATAAACCTAATCCAACTTTTAAATGCAGTAACACTACTTTTACCGGTAACATTACTACCCTCATATCTGCATGAGTGACTTGAGGACTTCACAATGTGCATCCATTGTGTCCCTGAAGTTTCCTGTGTAACTTTGAAAGACAATGAATTTTCTTTTTACAGTTGAACGTTGAACGTGTTATTTGGGGCTTGATGAGACACGAGTTGTGATTGTGCAATCAGTCCTTCAATGTCATGTCTCATACATTTTTCATGACAAGACATTTTATTGTTTCGGAGTGAACTGAAGCAGGATGAAGAACTTTTATTTGATTTCGTTCCACTGCATGTAATTACAGTGATTATTGTCTATTTCGAGTTGGTTGCAGCAATAGAAATGCTTCTGTGTGGTCAGATTGAGTTTTGAAAGTAATTCTCAGTGTACAACTTTTGTGCATAACGCAATATAGCACCCAATCTCGATCACATTAAGTAATGGGCAGTAATCCAAATTGTATCAAAATTTAACCTTTGTTGTTTGCTCTCTTTCACTTGTGAGGAAAAATTCAAGGTCTACGAGTGGCTTCTGTCTAATCCAACTCAATTTCATTTGCACAATGAATGGAAATCTCTGGCCAAAGAGAAAGATTGAATAATGACTTTGATGGATTCCAGCGTCCATTGGACCACAGAACAGATGAAGCCAAAGAGTAAAGAAATGGTTGTATGCATTTGTAGTAATTGTCATCAATTTGGGTTAATTTAATTAATTCATATCTATGAATAGTCCTGCTGCACTGCAGTCATTTTTCCTCCTTTCGCTGTTTCCAATCCTAAGCATGCTATTATCCTTGATGCTTAGTCTTATATGTTGACTTTATTGGACTAATAGAATTTGCATACTTGGCAGAACCCAGTCCCAGGGGCATTTTTATCTGTGTGGGACAACGAATAACTTGGCTTACTGGAATACAGGATTGATCGGAATATGCCAACCGTATGTATGTTCCACCTCAAATCTCAATGCCCACTTCATCTTGTCACGAATTTCCGTTCCAATTATCCCTTCTCTCACCACACCACCCAAATCATTTGTACGTCGTAATTCCTCCGTTTGCATACCTATTCGCAGGTAGTTATCTATCAAAGTGATACTTTACAAATTTTACAAAGCTTGCCTTTCATCCCCAATCATCGCAGCCTCAGTCATGTCATCATCATGCCACACAAAAGCCATCAATGATGTTGTTGAGGAAAGGAAAGCCTGCGCAAAAAGATAGATGGATGGGGAAAATCCCGAGCCTCAAGTTTCTATTACTCGGCCAAATAAAGTAAAAAGGACTGCTGAATAACGCAACCCGGGTAGAAGAAGCAAGCATATTGCTCCTGCATCCTGTTCACTTCTACCAGAAGACTTCTAGCTTCGGGACCCTACTTTTCCTTTTTACGTGGAAATGTTATAGAGGTGGAAGTTCTGCATAATACAGAAGTGCACATTTTCTTTCTTTCTTTGCTCGGTAAAAAGAAGAGAGGGTCTTTTTGTGAGCCGATAATAATGAGGGGACGACGACGAGAGAAAATATAAGTCTCATCTTGTAATGGAGAGAAAGAAAAGGGGAAAATAAAGTGTATTTGCAGCTATCTATAAAACAAAGATAGAAGAATACGGCAAAAGAGAGTCACATAAAAACTTGAGCTTAGTCAGACGTTTAAGTTTAGTTTTGGATCGTTGAAAAGACATGAGGAAACAGTCTGCAAACTCGCTAAATGTGGAGACCACTGCGGTATTTTTGGCAGTCAGAGTTTCGTTTCGTTGTGTATGCAATATATAACGCATTTGTTCTTACATTCTATTTGAGTTGAAGTTTGAGTAGATTCTCCTAACAAATTCCCCATTCATTATAAAAGTTACCTAATCCAATTAATTTATTTGCTATTGCCCTTGATTATGTAACGTTGTCTCATGTGGAAAAGTGACCCAACGGTTTTGTATTACAATAATGAGACAATTATCTTTTCTCAACGACCGACAAACCTTTCCTCTCCTATCATACAGAGAAAGTTGGCGTATAAAATAATTTCTTCAAACACTGTATAAAATTGTGCCTACACTAGTTCCAATCCAAGTCATGCTATAGCGTCTCAACAACGCGTATGTGAAGGAAGCATAAATGGAACCTTCCAATCTTTATAAAAGTGACAGTTAGCTACAAAATTCATATAGCCTTTCTCACTTTTTGCCTGATTGGATCCTTGGATCCAGCACCATAATGAGGTACGGTGGAAAATTATGGAGACATCGTCTAAGACCATGGATTTCAAGTTTTATACTATTTGGACTCGGGGTCACGACGTGCTTGATGTTTGTGCAAATGAGTCAAAATTACTACGCTATAGATGGACCCGCAGTTTACACCAACAGTCAGGAATATCAACCACCTCTTGACCACCACCAACAACAACCGCAACCACCTCTGCCACTGCGACTTCAAGCACAAGAACTTCCGTGTGACACTGGAATTGGTGGGGCTGGGGTGAATAGTGAAGTGGGTGTTAACGTAAACACCCCTATCATCAGAAACCGTAATAACGCACGCCAAACACGCAAGTTTGGAACTTTCCTCGAAGCAGACAAACCGTCCAATAATCGAAATACTAATAACTATTATAATAAGTTAGAGGATTTAAACAGTATTACTATAACTAGTCCTTCCACTGAAAGGGAATTCAATTTTAAGTCTTCTGAATCTGAGATACTTAAAAATGACATTAATAATAATCAATATTCCAATAATGACATTATTAGAAGTAAGAATCAAACCAACGGTGGGCCAACGGTGTGGGTCATCACTCCCACATTTTACAGACCTGAGCAAAAACCTGAACTTACAAGACTTGTAAGCATTATTTTTTCCTCTTATCCGATTTTTCACATGAATCATGCTTTGTAATTTTCCTTTCTCCGTTTCCTTTCACTGCCACTTAAGTTTTCATCAAGCTCATCAAGTTTGCATGACTCACGTAGAGAGAAAAGAAGCATAAGTAAAGTGCTGTTACCTAACTTTCTCTTTTTTTGCAAAGTACCTTTTCCTACTTTCTCTGAAATTAAATGTCGGTTAGTCTGTAGTTTCGTTTCATACATGACTTATAATAGCAGTTTCTTTTATAGATGTTGTCGTTGTAAGAGAAAAATAGTACATGTCTCACACTGCCCCGAGCACCAACGTTAAAGCTTTACCCTGTAACAAATATTGGGCTAAAATAGAACCTAACATAATTTTGTTTTGGTACACAGGCTCAAGCATTGCTTCCAGTTCGACATTTTATTCATTGGATTTTAGTTGAAGACATTACACATGGAAGTAATTTGACATTTCAAGACTTGGAGAAGTTCGTGCAACGGTTTTCCTCAATTAACCACACAATTCTCAAATCACATCCTCCGAAAAGTAACACAAAAATTGTAGGAAAGCCTCGTGGGGTCGGAGGGTACGAAAAATTGTTGAATGATTCACCCGAACATTGTGAATTATCTTGCAATTCGCTTTTTAGACGGAGGGCTGCCATCGATTGGTTGCGAAAGCAGTATGAAAACAAGTCAGACGCTGATGGAGTCGTGTACTTCGCGGATGACGATAATACTTACGACTCTGACATTTTCAGACAGGTAATAACAGCAACATTCGTACCTATAATCCAATCTACTTCCTTCGTCCATCACGAAGAAAGTATACGACGTTAAATGTAGTTTATTAGCCACCTCACCGCAGCTGCTTTAATGTAATTAATGGTTTGAGTCAAATCATCAGTCATTTGATTAAATATTTAAAGGTCGTTAATACTGACTCATGCCCCTACGTGTCTGTCTCGTCTTTCCCATTCGTCTGCTTTCCTTCAATGATCATTGATGCTACGAATAATCCAACATTCAAGAGTAATTTCTTTCCCCATATTTCTTCTAGCATGTCCTTTCCTACCTACCAATCGGCGAAAGTAACTCATGGATGGACTTCTACACAGTGATAATAGGAGAAAGTAGTGATAATGAAGAAAGAACTGAATTCAATTTATTAGACGAATGCTTTGAAAATGTGACATAGACATGCAATAAACCCATCTATGCAGGACGAGTAAATGAATTACTTTCATTTCCATTTTTGCCTTAACGTTGGTGGTGCATTATTATTCCCATCAAGAAGTGAGTGAGGAAAAAAGAGTGCATGAATTTTTGCCGAGTCTGCAATTGGTGGCAAAAAAACTAGAGTAGTTCCAAGTGGGTGATTTGTCAATGTTGTAGTATATGCCATTTTTATTAATATTTCAGATGCAGGGAACAAAGACAGTGTCCATGTGGCCAGTAGGACTCGTTACCGATTTCGGTGTCAGTAGTCCCATCGTTCAGCATTCTAAAGTTGTGGGCTTCTATGACGGGTGGAGTGGCCTACGTAAATTCCCGGTAGACATGGCCGGCTTTGCCATTAACATCAGGCTTTTTCTTGAAGTACGTAAGAAATATCGATACTACAATAATGCCAGGAAAAGTGGTTTTATATGGGTCGAAGAGTAATTTCATTTAGTGCATACGTGGATCGCATATTCAATGTCCTTTAGGCAGTCTTATTCCGTGTCTGAGAAAAGATACAACACCTAATAGCTTCTTTGCAAAGTCTGTTTGACTTTTGCATTCTTGACATTTTTATGACATACTGAGATCAGAGACGACATAACTCACATTCGAGTCAAATTCCACTTTTCTCATTTATTTGCTTGGATAAAATGTCATTGTATAAACAAAAGGGTAAAATGATACATGCAAAAATGGTAATCTAGACTGCTTTTCATTCTTCTGTATTGGCTTGTCTCTGTTGAAATCGTGTGTCATTATTAATACGAAGTAAGAAGGGCTGTCATTTGTTCATTTACAAATTCCAGATGTTATCATTGTCCACACAAAGGAAATATATGACAGGGACAATATCGACGTCGTTATGCATAATATGATGTGTCTTGAGCAATGAGTTCAGAACAAACAGTGACAAGAGGAATATTTTTGCTTGAGACGACGGAAGCACTTTGCTTGTAGTTAATGACACTTTTGCCTCACTTTTACCATTTGTATTATACAAGCCACTTCAATGAACAATGTGGCTACCCTTTCGACCTACAGGACAAGGAGTCTCGATTTCCCCCTCTTAGTTTCCCATACCATTACAATTCAACATTGAAGTGGCAGTAGTCTTTTGGACAAATTCCACAAATTGGATCAATGTAGCATCATTATCACCTTCCTGTCTTTCAGAAACCTGCTGCCAACATGCCTTGGGTTGCCGGCTATGAAGAAGACGAATTACTCAAAAGTTTGGGCATTACAATTAGGGACATCCGCCCATTGGCAAATAATTGTACCGAGGTAAGGTGTGAAATCGAACTGACCCAGGTTTTTTAAACTCCCTTTTCTGTCTGTATAGATTTTGGTGTGGCACACAAAGGCACAAAAACATGCTTGGCCAAAACGCCCCAAAACGATAAAGCCAGGATTAGTTTCCAGCACCAATTTAAAGGACTTATTGAGGTCACTTCCACAAAAAAGCCTGGGTGGGCCAACTGCCAACTTCAATAAAGTCGATTCAGGGTTCTCACTTCTCAACATGATCTTTGGAGGCCAATAGTGAAAAAGCCAAAAGGAGGCAGTTAAAAAAGGCTTTCACTTCCAATTTCATTCAAACCACCGAGAAATGGAGTCAAATGCGACAATGCTCGACTGAATGGAATGCAGAATGACCACTGATACACACAATTGAGACCCACTTGTGCCATAAGTTGTAATAATTGTCACTACAGTACGATTATTATTTAAAAGCAATCTCAGAAACTCAATAACGGCGACCACATTTTCGTGGACGAATTTGGGTTAAAGCAATTATACTGTGTTATTAAATGTACGACAACAGAAGGAATTATCCCATCATTTTACTATGTGATGTTATAGCATTTATGGTTTTATAAGTATTGACTATTGTATTTAAAAGTAAAACTCACTAACCCAAAAAACTAAATGATCGATCATTCGATTTATTAAACTTCTGTGTAAGAATAAGATTTCGAGCTTTGTTCATTTAGGCAACTCAAGAGTTCAAGCTTATCCTATTAACCCTCCTCCTGGACAAAAACTTCTTCCGCTTTATCAATGTCATTGCTTTATCGCCCACACATTACATATTGGTTTGGTAGTGGGAGGATTTTTGTGACACAAAAGGAATTACAGCAAAAACGGGATTACAGCTTTTCTTCTTTTTGGATAAGCACCTCCAAACTTTTCTTTGTACCACTGATGATGATGGTAAGCTCTCGTGCCAAGAAATATTGAGGCAAATACGGCAAACGTCATCTGGACATTACACACAACTCAAAGTGATTAATCAACCTTGCTCATACTTAACTTGAAATATTACGTACTTGTGGATATCCCCTTGTGAAACATGCCAAGCCCCACCACTCCAAAATCTCGCCAAAATAGTTTGCTCCTGACACGTACTCAAACACTCCGCCTGTTGGTATTTTATAAGTGCTTTCCCCATCATTCTTTTTTGAAGATGTGGATGTCTTCAATTTGATAAGCATTCTGTCGTGGGAAACGTTAATCCCCATTCCCAATATGAATAAGATAACTCCAACTGTTTGTACAAATCCGGTACAATTAGGTAAAGTATACAACAGTATGGGTAATGAGTTCTTACCAATTTGGAAGTATCCGTAGCTTTCAACTTTTACGGTGTTCAGTAGGTAGTGTCCCTGCAGGAACCCATTATAGGAACAGAAGGCAAATGCGTTAAGGACGGTCAGAAGAGGCGTGGGTTTAGCTGAATCCGACAGTGCAAATGGAAATATGAAACTCCTACAGGGAACATGAAAAGACATTGTCCATAAAGAAAATAAAATAAGTATAATGCAATTATTGTACCTGTGAAAGTAATGCGCCATAAATAAGGACAGTCCAACAGCGTTGGTCCAATTGGAAAGGAATACGCAGGGTGTGGATAACATCAATACTGTTGGTGCAAGAAAGGCCGGAAGTTCTTGAATCTAAAAATTACAGAGATGCATGAAACTCATTCCTTTCAACCCTCAAATACTGATTAGCATTACCACCCATGCTTGCTTGGCCCCTACGGTTGGACCCCAAGAGGTGCTATAATATCGACCATAAGGAGCTGGGAAGAGAATGCTGTACACTCCGACGACAATGGTGTATAGAAGTCCAATGGTGGTCATCCTATGGCACAGGCTGACATCCGAGTCAACATTAAAAATTTGGTACAGCTTGCCCCATGGCGTTGCACTGAGGTAGAAGGTGTCCATTATTTTTGTAGCGTCACCTCTTCACTTGAGGGTAAGTTGAGATTGGTTAATTGTATGGAAAGTCCAGAACACTGAGTTTCTAAAAGTAGGTATTGCGCACTCAAAAATACGTACAGAGTAAAGTAATTCGATTGTCAATTAATTGGACTTTGCGTTATGCTGGATGTACTGTCAATTCCGTGTTTACCGTTTTGGCTGATCTAGTACATTATTTTTGGTCAATTAATTTGACTTTAAATCCACACAACGACGTATCGTCGATCAATTTCACAGCTGTTCGTTCCACCGGTTCTCAGGTCATTAAATTGCTTGGACTTTTGTGATTGTTAACCAAAACCAGTTGCCATTTAAGAGCATCAAGTGTGGAGTCGTGAATAAGATTAGCACAAATCAAACGATGATACAATATGAAGCCAACGACAAAGACTGTCTCAATTTTCCCACAACAATTTATTGTAGCATTCAAACTTGTGGCTTTAGTATATTTTAACTGTAAAATTAAAAACAATAAAACTATCTTATCTAAAGTTTGGCTACAAGTCCTCGACACTCCATTTGTACGACTCTTCCTTGAATGCTTTCTTGCTATTTATTCCTGCGTGCCATTCTTTTTCATAGCCGCTCGACCTGTCCACTCCATCCCAACGATAGCCGGGAAGAATTCCAAACCTGTTCGGAAGTGGAAGGGGTCCATTGTACTGAGGTCGAGCTGCAATGGATAAAAGAACAAATGACTGACGGAACGGAAAGGACGGTTAATGGTCACGACTTACAGCTTGTTGGGGTCTGTGCAAGAGATGTATCATCCTTCCTCTTGGACTTGATAAATTTTAGCATGGGGTCACCATCTCTGTCTTGATTTTTGAGATATTCATCTAAATCCCTGTCGTCTGCGTAGCGTGCAAGTGGTTTGGAAACTTCATGCAAGGCTTCCGTTATCCTAGTCTCTTGTTCTTGGACTTGTTTTAGACTGCAAAAATGAAATATTAGAAAATTAGGAACAAACGTACTTAAATTATGGTGGACAAGAATGCTTACCCCTTTCCCCATTTGTCGTATTGTTTCTTCTTCTCGGCAGCTATTCTATCTTCTTCCTCCTTCTTTGCCAGCTCCATATTTAAATCTCGTTCTTTCCCTGTTGCCCTATCTCGGAATTTCGTTACGGCATTTCGACCTGACACGTTTTCATCTAGCTGGAATAATTGAAGCAAAAATAAAATCAACGGTTTTCTAAAACTGAGGAACGTAGTGCGTGGTTTATTACATTTGAGAACAGTGCAGTTTCCCTTTTTCTGTAGTCACTCATTTCTTCTCTCAAATCTGCAGCTCTTTGAAGGCCGGATTTCTTTCCATCTAATGTAGTCTTGGGTAGTGCACCTTTTTGATCCGTCTCGATAATTTCAGGTAGTGCAATGGCCCTTTGGGAAGTCTGTCTTCCACCATGGCGAGGGGGAGATCTCTGGTGTCGCCTGGGCGGTGATCGGTCCCTTCGCCTAGGTGGGGAAAGGTCATCACGTCCTCTCCTCGGTGGTGACAAATCATTCGAACCTGCTCTCCGTCGTGATCTAGGTGGTGATAAGTCGCCTGAGTCTCGTCGTTTCCTCCTTGGTGGAGAAAGGTCCCCATTGGAATCACGTGATCTGCCAGGCCTGGGTGGAGACAAGTCCGCGTCATCACCACCTCTGCCTCTAGCTCTAGGGGGAGAGAGATCACCGTCAGAGTCATGCCTTTGACGTCTTCTGGGTGGAGACATATCATCTGAATCATGTCTCTTTATCCTTCTTGGAGGCGATTGGTCATTGTCTGAGTCATGTCGCTGCCTCCTCCTTGGAGGCGAAGAGTCTCCCTCCTCAGAAGAGTCATGTCGCTGTCTTCTAAGGTTCGGAGAGTCCACTTGGACCAATTGTTTCCACTTCCCTTGTCTTTTCTCCTCCTCAAGTTGCATTTCCCGTGGCCTCTCGTCCACCACTCCAGCAATCTGAGGGAGTTCTTCCACAGTTTGTCCATCGTCAGAGCTGTCGTCATTAAAGTTCCCAGTGTTGAAGCCGAAGCCCTCTTGTTCCACTATCCTGAACCTATAAAACCACAGTCAGATCAATTAATGATGCCGAATTAGAAACAGTATCAATTTTTTACGTTTGACGACTTACCCACCACCTTTGAACCCTTTCTTCTTCCCATCCCCCTCCTTCGTCTTCTTCCTCTTCTTTTTCACACTTCCATACTTCTCCAAAATAGAGGACATTGCTTCTTAAACAATTTTAATTTTTCAAAGGTTTTTGAGGTGAAAGCAAAACGAAGACTCAGGTGGACCGACGTAAATATGAAACGATTCCACAAGCGCCTCTTGACGTGGGTGCACGATGCCCCTTTTGCATTTCCAGCCCAACTTTCTCCAAACAAAGATCTTCCTTTGTTCAATTATGCATTGTTTAAGAAATCTGGGACAATTTGTTTGAGCGACAGAGGTACATAATGTTTATTAGTTCGCACGGTTTTTTAAGGTAAGTTAGTTCAGTTTATAGTACAAATTAAGGTACATACATATTTTTCATAGCGTCCCACGTAAGGTCACATGAATATATTGGTTTTTAAAACTCCATAATATCATCTCACTCTAGTTATTTGTTAGTGTTAGTCTTCTTGATTTAAAAAGTTAGTCCTCTTCTTTTGCACAAACAAGTATATTTATGATTAGTCAAAAACTATTGATATAAAATTAGTATTCTAAATCTATTACAAGTTCATTAGTATCGTCAGTAAGTAGAATTATTATTGTGACAAGACAAGACTTAAAAGTAGAATGTATTTTGATATTTTCAGAATAATTATTACCTACAGTAATTGGCTTATAGTTTGAGGCTTTCATTTCACTTTATAGGTAACAACAGTACGTAAAATGTCTTTTTTAGATGAGAGAAGACAAATCATGAATCACGAAAATCTTCTATAATAAATACTGATTTCTAGTCTATCTCTAGTTATAATGGTGAATATAAATCTCCAGTTCAACTTTCTTTTTATGCCTTTCCGTATAACTTTTCATACCCTGCCATAATACAGGTTATATGGTATGTAGACGGACAGAAATAAAACGGAGGAAGGATTTCTTCTTGGTTCATTGGGAATATCATCGCTCACTCAATCCAATTAATCACACACTATGCAGTCCCAATTAATGTTAAGCAGGTAATGGATTTTGTTGTTGGTTGGTTGTGTTTTTGATGGTGAAAGTCTTAAGGCTATATCATCATAGTTAGATTCATCAAGATTGATTGACAGTAGGATTTGGACAAGGCTACAACTTTTTTGAATAGGTGTAGGATAGGATTGTCTTTAATGGAAGAAAGGGAGGCAACTAAATTCGGTGGGGTGTAGGTAGGTAGGTCAGATCGTATTGTTTAGAGGATATCAAATAAATGAAGGTACATTGTTTTTGATATTCTTATGCGTGGATAAATCCCATTTCGCATCAATCTTCTGCCCTTTCATCACTATTCTCCCATTTTGGTTTTTGTAGTACTCAATGGCTTGGCCGATCTTCATCATAGCGTGAAACGAAAAAATGTTGATATCGACCTTGAGTTGCGATTGTTTTACACACAATGCAGGAGAGTGTTTTGTTTGGCTTGACTTTCTTTCTTTCCTTCAGATTTGTGTAAAATTGTCCATCTCACTACTGCACACCGTGGGCAACGTGATATCACTGTCTTTTTCTTGCGTTCCTATTCTTTCCACAAAAAGATACACGATCCAAAAAGTGTAGACTTTATACATGACAAGAATGAATCCAAGCACGAGTAGGTGGATTCTGTACGGTTCCACAATGAAAGCAGCAATGAGGAATAGAAGGACGATGAGAAATACAACAACCAGTCTCCACCAAAGATAACAGCTCGTGAGCCTTTTCTGTTTGAAAAAGAAAGAAATAGGATTGAAATCAAGGACTACGGTAAATGGAATTTGCTTGGACAGTGATGTGATGGACAGAAGAACGAAACTTATTGCATTGTTCCAAAGTTGGAACTTGTTCGTTCACAAAGGGAAAACTTGTACAATCTGGTACCCGCATAACATTGCTTTCAGATCAGGCTTACATCAATATCA
This sequence comes from Isotomiella minor, assembly GCA_034696445.1. NCBI lineage: Eukaryota > Metazoa > Arthropoda > Collembola > Entomobryomorpha > Isotomidae > Isotomiella > Isotomiella minor. The sequence goes on from JAQIWU010000459.1 coordinate 14,804, forward strand.
ACAAGAATTGGCAAACAAAGGGAGACAGACTTACTTTCTTGTGAGCATTGAGGAGCAGCATGGCCAAATAAAATTCCAAAAGGCTAACGCTTATAACGGAAGTCAGCACGGTCAGAAACATTGTGACTGGAAAGGGACAGAACGTTATGTAGCATTTATCCTGAAGCAAATTGCAAACACAAGCTCTTACATGACGTCTCGACAGTTTTGGCAGAATCCATAGGGAGGAGAGTCAAGTCTTCCTTGATACCTAAGCAAGCAAGGGAAAACAATTCCATCACAAGACCCGACTACTTTCACCAGCTTTCACTTACTTTGCATTAGGTTTTTAAACACGGTCAACGAAACCAAGAGAATGACAAGCGGAAGAACGGCCAGGACACATCCGATCTGTCATCATAGATGAAAGTATAATAGCATGCTCAATTCATCGAGAGTGAAAGTGAAATTATTTATTTACCACGTCCAAAATCGCAATCACGACAAGCCCATTGTGTAAGGTGTAACCGCAGCAAGGCTGTCTGGCATTGAACTTCTTTGCATCCGTCCACCAAGATGTACAGCAAGCCACCAGGTCTATCTCATTCCGAATTTGGATAAATAAGTCCAAGGCAGTCTTCTGAGGAGGTGCTGCGGGGTCCATTTTGTTCGCTTAAATGGTACCTTGATCTGATCGAATTGTACGTTAATTTGAACTTGAGTAAATACAAAAGTTTCACTGTCTGATATGAATGGATGAGTGAATGATTAGTTATTGTTCCTTGACTCTCTGCGGCTTCTCTTCTTCCTGATTTCCATTGTCGTCTTGAATGGGGATTAATTGCCTACGGGTGACACTTGTCGAGTGAAAGGAGGTGTTAGGCCTGAAGAACCCATTCCTTCCACGCTGAACCCTGCTAAGCGTTGCATTTGATTGGAGACTTGGGAGCCTTTTTTGACAATAAGCAAGTGTGGGAAAAACTTTCACTACTGCAACGTGTTGTAGGGAGGACTTTCACTGCAGACGGATTTTCATGAGATGAAGGTCGGTCTAACTATGACTATTCTCTTCCATCCAGGTCACAAGCGCTACTGAGCAAAACTATTTCTCCTTCGCTTTCTCTTATTCTTCCTGGGAAAATGGGAATTCCTCGCACTCTGCTTGCAGAAATCTCTCTTTGATATCGCCACTTGCAGTTCTCTCTAAGTACTTCGTTGGGATAAACAAGGCATGTGCATCTTTTCTCCTTAACCATGAGCCCATTTGTAAAAAGAACTTTCAAGTGGCTCCTCTTCAAATCATGCTTTGGAATATAAAAACCGGAACTTTATTTTCATGACGCTGTATTCTTTATGAGTTTCATTAGTTTTTATTTCACTTGCGCGACCGCCTGCTTTTACTTTCGTTGGCAAATCACATCATCGCAAAAAGGGAAAGCTTCCAACCGAGGACTTTTAAAAAGGATACTAACCGAATAAACAAACGTTGGGCATAACGCCATTTATGAGACAATAAATCATTGGCAAAACGCACAAGCATCGGAGTCAAGGTTGTAGGGACTGTTTACATGCAAGGTCTCCATTCTACGCTCAAGGGAGTCAAGTCCTCATTAAACCACACTTCATAGCCACAAATCACTATGAAGTGGAGATCTTCAGGCTTGTCGGTGTTTGGAATCCAACTCGAATCAATTGGAACTTCTTCTACCACACCACATTATTTTGAGACACTGCAAACCTTCAGAGCGTTGTACTACTGTAATCCAGATTTCACGACTAAGCTAAAATCGTTGCAGCTACGTCTAAGACCAGAAAAGGCCAAACTCTGTTGAAGGAAACGCTGTAGTCGGTTGAAGGTCGAGAAAAATGGTCAAAGGTTGACATAAGGGCAAAAAAGCACATTGTACATTTTTCCACGAGAAAGAAGAAAGCAGCTCTATCCTTTAATGCCTCTCTCATTCCCTCATTTGTAGAAGCTTGCGTATGCCAAGCAGTAAAATGAAATGTCCACTATCCCCTCCTTTCTAATCGGAAAGACGACAGCTTGAATTTAAAGACTTATATCCTCTCCTTTTACAGTTCCTTATTCAAACCCCCATCATTTTGCAGCCGCGCCTACTTTATTTTACGATTTCAGTTAGCAGAGTTGACAATGCACTTTGTGAAATGACTTTCATTCCTTTTGAGGGACTTGTGTTTCATAAAATATTTAAGAGTGTGCTTCAGGATGGGATTTACCACTTCTGCGTTGGTTTTATCTCGAATCCTTCGACATAGACAGAACAGAGCGAAGGGAAACCGACTTGACTTGTTTCTCGCCTTGGCAAGAATAAATTCCACACGTGAGAGTAAAACTTTCACTCCTCTCTTGTATCGCATCCCTATGGCCTTCTCTTCTAAAATGTGGTGGAGAGAAGGAAGTGACGGCATATTCGAAATGTGGAAGTGTTCTCTGGAGTTAGTTTCAAAGAATGAGCACGCTCGTTCGTTTAATTAAGGTTTAAATAGTTTGATATCCGTATAGCCTTGTCAGCTTTGAGTAAAAAAAGAGCCCCCAGTTTCTATCCTTTTGTCAGTGAGTTGTGCTGCAGGGAAGGAAATTGAATAAATTTTACATGCTTAGTTTTGCTGGATAGGTTAGATTACTTTGAATAAAAAGATTCGAAAATTGTAGTTTTATTCTGTCCCTCCACCTACTTTTGCATTATTCAGAATGTCACAAAAGGAGGACCTTCGTTCCCTTTCCAGGGCAGAAAGGGGATGATAGAAGCTGCGAAGAAATCGCATCATCGACCGTTATAAACGATACAATCCCGACTAAGGATGCCTGCAGTAGTGACGTTACGATACGGGTCTCACGGCACACGCAGCAGCCTGCATGGCTGCAGTGTTTTATACTTTCATGCTTTCACCGGGATAGGATTTGTTTTCACACGGTGTAGGAAGAATTGGGAGCCTTTGCTTTCACCTTATATTACATATGAAGTGAGGTAGGTTAGTAGGACGCCACTCGACATGTTACAGTAATCTTTCAAGTCACTTCATTCATACATATTCAGTTTATAAAAACTCTATCATTTCCGAAAGGGATCACCTGAGATATGTCCGGAAGTCCTTGCTGTCATCAGCTCAAAGGTTTGCTAGATACCTGCCACTCTGAGCCCATATAACCCACTTACTTGACACTTGAACAGACGCCTCCTGAATATTAGATCAGAGAAAGTTGATGTGCAGCTGCAACAAAAGAGGAGCATCAATAGCGTCAGGGGAATAGTTTCCAGCAGTGCCAAAGTCCTTGTTAGACTTCGCATGAGCAGTAGGCTGTGCATAAAAGGGCTCCTCACATGCTGCAAGACTACCTAACTGCAGTACTTTCTCTCAGTTGGCTTGGGTAGTTCCTGCTGTCGTTGTTGGACGTCATCATTCCTATAGTCCGGTGCTTATGATATGAAATATTGCCTAAATGACTTCCGTCTCATTTCAATGAACAGTGTTAAAGTAAGCATTTGTGTTTGCATTTATGATAACATGTGTAGCAAACTGAAACTGGGAAGGTGCACACACACACGTTTTTTACCTTGCTTTCTTTTCGCACATACTGATTACATCCAGTATAGAATTACCACACTACCTCACAAACATGTTGGGTCGATATCAGCAGATGCCTGGAGATTTTGAGCTTTGACATTGGCATTTAAAAAAGCGAAAGAAGTAGGCCAAAACCAAGAACATAAACCCGCAGACCTGAGAGAAAGAGAAGAGACGCAACTGCAGCAACAAACAACATATTTTTGGCTTTCTCTTCATTCATTCATGCTGCCACAATACCTCCAACATATCCTGGATATTTCTTCATTGTACATTCTATAAATTCCTAATGTACGTGAGCAACAAACGACGAGACCGGAGATTGGCCGTAGGGAGAGAAAGTAGCCTTGAAAAATCAGAATTTCTTATCCTACCTTTTTCATAGACCTTTATATACCCTATCATTCAGTCCCTCTCCACTGGACGGAAATGCGATAATAATAGAGTTAAGTGAGCCGAAGCGACTTTTCACTATTCATTCTCTAATCCATTACTCACTTGCTGGAGTCAGTAGACCTCTATATATGGTTACCCACACGAACATCCTCTTCCTAATGTCCAAGGTACACAATTAGAATGATGGCGTGTTCCGGACACTGTATACGACCATAGTTCCTCCATTTTATTTGGCTTTTATCCTCCTCTTAAGCAAAGTACACAAAGAAGTTCAAATAAACGCCAATTACTACTCCACCAGAATCTAGACAATTGTCACAACAGTGGAACAGTAGAAAACTTTTGTAGACTCGCCTTAATCTAATGAAAAGTAACCAACCAAAAAGTCAAGAGCGGAATCGATTGTGCAGAACTAATTGCTCTTGCTATTATTACTCCTCGCTCAGAAGACACAAAAAAAGAATGCTCTTCTGATGTAGAAAGTTTTGCAGCACCAAAACGAAGGGAGAGAAGAGAACAGACAACTTAAATTAAAGTTTCTTTGAAGGCTTCTTTAGATAGAGTTAAGTTGTTCAAAAGAAAACATCTCTCTCTCTCTCTTTTCTCCTCGCTTCATCTTCATTTCTCACTTTCTCCAAGTAAATTGGATTATAGATTAGTTACGTCTTGCAAAGTCAACGGCGAAGGTGAAAGTTGAAAAAAAACCTGTCCTGTGGGGTTATTGAGTGAATGATGAATGTAGAGTACTTTACATTATTGAGTAGATGGGAGAAGCCCTAATTCATATTCATCCACAAATAGCATCAACATCCATATCTGTCCAAAAACCAACAAAACCGCATACTTCCGGACGATGGGAATGATAAGTGAGTACCAACTGAAACGGATATGATGATGAGTCACATTCCCACTTGGAAATCCACACTTCGCCCTTCGTCAGAGATCACATTTTACCACGAAAAACAAGACAGTCTCAACTTTCTTCAGAGAAAGTGGAAAAGAAAAAAAGGTAACGCTTGGAGAAAGTCGTATGCAAATGGTAATAATATTCCACCCCTTCTTCTCTTTGCAGTGGTCCTTTTCCACTACAACTACTGCATTACCAAAGTGAGAGAGGATGCCATCTACACGAAGATGCTTTTGAGCCAAGCATCATCATCATCATCATCATTGCTCTGCTGCTGCTGGAAAAGCAAGCCAAATCAAATCCATACAACTTTTACGAGTCCACAGCAGGCAATATCCACACAATCCAGGTGTTTCACTCACTCTCCATTACTACTACCAACCTCAACGTGTTGTTGTCATTAATTAACAAAAAACCAGCCAGACAAGACAGTCTTATTGCATTTCTTTCTTTCTTTGGCTTTCTGGCCAGTGAAGATACAAAAAATGAGCCGGGCTCTACAACTTTCCCAAGCATCGTCCTTTGTGTGAAGAAGTCTCTCAAAGAAAGAAGACGATTAAATCGTATCAGATCACCACCATCCATCCATTTATCTCTTCGACACCTCTCTCTCTCTTCTGGCTGGACAACTGATTTGGATGGGGTCATGAACTTTAAGCGGGGCAGTTTTTGACAAAATACCAAGAAAAGTGTCAAGATAAGATTCAAAGGAAAAAGTAATTTTTTTGATCTCGAATTCGAGGAAGAAGAAGTCAGCGATTTGCCTTTTCTTCAAGGACATGAATTTGAGATCACTCGAGTCCTGCTGACTGGATCGTCGTCTTCGTCTTCGTGTGTGTAGGCTTCAATTGCTTCAAGCGAGGTAGGTTAAAAAACACTTGGCTGTTTGGCAGGTCATCCTCAAGATTTGTCTCATTTCAGGGTTGGATTGATTACCTCACCTGTACTGGATTTAGAAAGGTTAGAGGGTGGAGAAGATGGAGGTGGACAAGATAGAAAAGACATTCAACAGCTTCGAGGGAGTGTTGGCGTACACGATTCATGACACTGGGAGGCATGAACCCATGTCCTCAGACTCACTCACTCTGAGAGTGTTCTACGACCCACAAGGGGTGTCCATGTCGCTTGTGAAGACGAATAAAGGTACTTAGAATCTTAGTCATTCTATTGTACATTTTAAGGCATTGACTAATTGCATGCTTTGTTTTTTTTATTTAGCCGCTGGAGATAACAACGGTGAGCTTGTGGGGTTGTTCGAAACAGTGGTGGAACGTTCCTCACCTCCTATCAAGGTGGGTCGAACGGGCTTTATTGTTCCGACAGAAACGGAAGCTATCTTTCTTAAAATGCCTTCTGAACAAGGTACATACATGCACACAATACATAATTACCCACGTGGTAGTCTCACTATATTTCTTCCTTTTCTCTTTAGACGCTGCTAACTTACATATGCAATTAACCAAAGCATTAAGAGGAAATGACTCATCACTTTTTGCCGTGCGGACGGAAGATTCTTCTGCTTTGCAGTATTTCCAGGTGTGATTATAGTTCGAATAGTTTAATCTGATGGAAACGCCATATATGAACCTTTGTATCTGTTCTAGTTTTATGGATATTTATCACAACAACAAAATATGATGCAAGATTACGTTCGTACTGCGACATACCAAAGAGCAATACTTACAAATCTTCCTGACTTCATGGATAAAGTAGTTCTAGACGTTGGAGCGGGTTCGGGGATTCTTTCTTTCTTTGCTGTACAGGCAGGGGCGAAGAGAGTTTACGCCGTGGAGGCTTCCAGTATGGCTATTCACGCTGAGGTAAGATGACCTTGACTCATTGGAGGGGTGTTTACTAAACTAATATTGTTTATATATGAAACAGACGTTGTCTGCTTCAAATGCCTTGTCCTCCAAACTCGTTGTAGTCCCAGGGAAAATTGAAGAGATCGAGTTACCGGAAAAAGTAGACACTATTATTTCCGAACCCATGGGATACATGCTTTACAACGAGAGGATGTTGGAGACATATTTGCATGCGAAAAAATGGTTAAAACCTGGAGGTAAATTGTATATTACACTCGTGATTCAGATACAGAGTACTAAATGTTACATATGAAAACTTTCAGGAAAGATGTTCCCCACCAAAGGAGATTTGCATGTAACACCATTCACTGATGAAGCTTTATACCTCGAGCAATGCACAAAAGCAAACTTTTGGTAAGTAATAAACTCAAATTACATAAAACAAGTGGTTCATTCGACTTTTGTTTTACAGGCAGGCAACTTGCTTTCACGGCGTGGATCTTACCTCATTACATTCACATGCAATGAAGGAATATTTTCGACAGCCAGTTGTGGACACCTTTGATATTAGAATTTGTTTAGCAAAATCCATAAAACATACGGTGGACTTCACTACGGCAGCTGAATTTGATCTACATCGACTTAATATACCCTTAGAATTTGATATTCTGGAATCAGGCACAGTTCACGGCTTGGCGTTCTGGTTTGACGTTCTCTTCGATGGGACTTCCTACCCGGTCTGGCTGTCCACTGCTCCTACAGAACCCCTGACTCATTGGTATCAAGTAAGTAGTGTTCCTTCTTTCAGTCGTCTATTCAAACCCGCTTAATTAAAAGTTACCATCTCGTCATTTTTCTTGCACAGGTTCGTTGCTTGATCGAAACCCCATTTTTTGTACGACAAGGACAAAAGCTCAAAGGAAAAGTGGAATTGATGTCCAATAAAAGGTAGACTACAAACAACGTTTTCAATTTGTGGTTATGAAATACTATAAAAGTTTCCCTTGTTTTCCGCAGACAAAGTTATGACGTATACCTAGAACTGGAAACAGACGAGGGAAAAATTACAAACACTCTTGACCTTAAAAATCCATACTTCCGTTATACGGGTCAGCCGCCTCAACCTCCTCCAGGACACCATAATACCACTACAGCTCCGTCGGACAAAATTTGGACAACGATTGACACAAATGGTGTGGTCAATGGAGTACAGATGAATGGACTTGTGGATGGAATGAACGCTCAGATGATTGAAATGCCACCAACTGTGATGGGAGTTCTTCAAGGCACCATAGTATGCGTCCCTTTTCACCTCTCATATTGATTCGAATCGTAATACGTACCATTTTCTTCTAGCCACAACATCATCCTCTTCAGGCAAATTCAACTGTAACACATTATACTGTACCTCTGCTGGGAGATTTTGTGACATCTGGACAGCCTCCAAGCGTTTTGCTCAGTAGCCCCAACGTAATTCCTCATACTATCGGATTCTAATTTTATCATGATGGATTCCATCCATGTACACAACTGTACAGACGACGGTAGAAGATCCTCTAAAGGACATTTTGACAATAGGCATGCAAAAGACGGATTTATAAGTGAAACTTCCTTTTCTCCTGTATTGTACAATATTAGTTAAATGTCGCATTATCACCCCTCCCCCTGACTTTCATTCACGAAATAAGGAAGCACCAGTTCTCCAGAAATCGCGGAATCTTACGAAGAAGATGACGTTTGAAAAGGTGTTTCTGGAAACACGTATTTGGAGGCACGACGCACGCACCTTCCTTCCTTATCTCAGACGTCATATTAATTTGGATTTGCCGTGTTTTACAGATGAGTGACCCTTGGATTTATAACAACGAACAATAAACAGATATAACATTAGACTGAACAATTTTGTGCGATAGATTTTATTACAATTGTTTGTCGAAAGTGAAAAAATGGACAGCAGTGTTTTTATTTATTCATTAATGTAAATGCCTCAAATAATTGTAAAGTGATAGTATAAGGCACTGCGGATAGCGTTTTGCTATTTTATACAAGTACAAGTGTAACCAACCTCAGCATTGTGTAGCTGCTCTAAATCGAGTCCCTTCCCATTACCAGTTTTTTTAAAAGAATAAAATTGTGAAGAAGCAAGGTCAATAACGCTGTAGTGTCCCTCGATTTGTAAATTGCTAATCTATCATAATTATTGTTCATAGTCGTTTGGTTTCTCCATTGTCAGAATTAGAATTGTTCTCCGGTACGGTAGATAGAATGCCATGTACATTGTTTAGCATTATGCGCTCTTGTCTCTTCGAAGGGTGTAACCTTTTTAATTACTCAAGTATTGAAGTTAAATAGGTGTAGAGGAATAGAGGATTGAATAGTATTTCTACATTTTTGAAAGACAATTATGGGTTATGACAAGAAATGATGATTGCACGCAGCAGGGGATTATAAAGAATGACAAGTTCCAAACCTAAACAGCATGTCACATGCCAGCAGCTAATTTGAATAATTGCATAAATAATGTTCTTGTGCTATGTAAATTAAAGGCGAATGTCGAATTTTACGGTTAGTTGGTTTGTGTAAAGCATTCATCAAAAGTAACAAAACATTGACTGACTGAAATCATGTTTCATTGCATCTTTTTTATACAGTCTCAATTTGCCTCGTCTTATTAATATTCTTTACTCCTAAGTTTGTCAGGAGGATGGATTTATTTCCAAAGTACTGTTGTCAGTATCCGCATCGTCCTCGTCATCATCTTCTAAAAGGTCCGGTAGAGTTGGACTGCTTGTTGGAGGTCTTTCTTTAGCTTTGAGGATATAGTCTTCTAATGTCGTCGGAACTACAACTCCGTCCTTTTCTGCTTCAGTTTTAGACAGAGCCACTTGGGTCCTATGATGGACATTAGATATTGGAGGTGGCATTTTGCGGACTCATAATTTAATTTAGTTACTTTATGATAGTCGCATACTCTTGGTTTTTGCCTTCAGACTCCTTCCAATGTCGGTACATGATGGACTGAAACAACGTAATAAAAAGTTTCAGCCATTGCTCTGAATGATTTACGTAAGTGTGTGCTCGTACGGCATCCACGTTGGCAGGACTGGAAGTGTTTGGCTCATTCAGTAAGGACACGACAGATAACAAAATGGTCCGTACGTTTTGTGTTGGATTCCAACGCTCGCTGGGTAATTCCCCACTTTGCGGATCATCCACTGGAGGGTGTAAAATTGAGATGCAAATATCTCCATTCTGGATAAAAGCATTTGCATATTTTTAGGGGCATTGGAAGAATTTTATTGCAGACTCTAACCTCGTATACATTTGGGTGCCACACTTTGGACTGGAATCTGAGGGATGGTGGCGAATATGGGTAGTCCTGAGGAAAATGCATACGAGCCTTAAAGTATCCTCCTTGATAGAGTGTGTCGGGTGGACCAAAGATGGCTATTTCCCAGTCAAACAAATTGTCTTCATTTAAAAGACGGATTTGGAAACCTTCAACCGGGTCCTCTGTCACGTTCCTGTACTCCAATGCTAAAGCTTTGGCAGCACTGGAGCTGGAATAACGAGAGCTACCACTCATCATACAAAAATTCAGGTAAGTCAACTTCTATGAATCGACGACCACTGGAGCCAAATGGAAATTCTGTTTTATTCGGAATCCTGTTAGCATAGCAAACGACGCTTACATTCCTACAAATGTCAAGGGTTGGAGCTAAAAAAACTACAACCCATTGCTTTATGCTGTCATACATCAGAGAATCATGACACTGGGGATGATGAATGAATGGAACATTATTGGTCTTTAAAAACAATGCTTGGGCATCATTGGTCCTTAATTAGCTTGGGTTGGCTAATTTAGATGTGGCTATTTACCCCCAAACGGAAAATAGATGTTTACGACAAGTTACAAGCGTAATTAACTGACTAGTTTTCCGTTGGATCGTTTCACAAAAAAATCAGCCAATTTTGAAGCCGGTATTTTGGTCCAACTTTGTAATTCCTACATTGTTGTAAATGCCAATTCCCTCATACAAAAAAGTACTTATCTTTTTATGATAAAGTGCCAAACGAGGCAAACTAATTACATTCAAAGCTACTAACTATAGAGTCTGCAGCTACGAACCACAGTACCTTAGCTATCTAGCTAAAAATGTTGCATGTTGCTGCATTGCACTCCTGTTTTATGTAAGACGCGTCAGCCATACGGCGTAAGAGTACTTGGCACTTGTACATGGATGCTTGCTTGCGCCGTCCCTTTGCCTTCGAGACTTCGACGAACACAAGGTATGCAGACTCTTTGATCGAAAGAAAGTAGTCTCAGTTGAACGATAGATATTGTGCAGTTAGCATCTATACACTGCTTTTGAAACAAGAATCAAAGTATCAAAAATATTGGCAAAAGTACTAGTGGAAATAGAAATATGGTGAAATTGAAACTCAATGTTGGGCACCTTTTTAGACTGCAAACCTATTATCTTTATGATTTGATTTGAGTGATGTGCAGTGAAGTAAGGTTTGAATTGT
>JAQIWU010000460.1:0-26004 GCA_034696445.1 Isotomiella minor
TAGGTTTACAACCAACCAGTCGTCAAACAACAAAACAAAAGAAAGTGATTCGTCTTTATTCCTCCATCACCATCATCGGCAGTTATATTGCTTCTACATGATCCACCTTCATCTCCACCAAGGACACTGATGGAGTGGAAGGAGGAGCCGTATAGTACCCTTCAGTTTTAGAACCCCATGATCCCTACAGCATAGCTAAATTTAGATTCCCCTACTTCAGTCAGGCAGGCGAGAATAGGACAATCAATTGACTTTACTTTCCAATTCACCATGACAAGATGATATGACGTATAAAAAAAACTAGATGTCAACATGTTTTTTAAAGTCCTAAATAAGTTGGGATGCGAGACGCAGATCGTGTTTTGGACCAAAAAGTCTTAGGTTGTCCAGAGTATGTATACGGATTAGATTTGTCCTCAGCTAATCTAACAACTTGGCGACAGGAAAAAAAGAAAGAAATATAGCATAACTGACGTTATGCCGATTACATATTTTCCCTTCAACATGTCACCCGTCATTCGGGGTCCTCCTGCTGGCTGATCTTCTCCCAACATGACAGTAAGAAGGCAGAAGGGACAGACAGACCTAATAGCATAGCAGTGGTCCTTCTCCCAAAGTAAAAGTGAACCAGAGATAAATGGAAAAGGAAGGATGTCAATTCCCCCTGGACTCTGTGGATGGACTGGACTACTCAAGTATATAAATGCATCAATGTGTGAAGCGACACCATTATTTTTATGTTATGGGAGAGAGGTCACATCCTGCCTTATATCCAATCCTATATGCTTTCACCTCACCTCACTTCCACCTGGAAAGAGAAAGTCTCTCTCGTGTAAACTGAATGAATGAATGAATTGGAAAAAAGAAGGGCATAGAGAGAATTGTGGATAGATATCCAAATGGAAGGTATAAGCTTCACTGATTCCCAGGTGCAAAATCAATATTACCTACACACATACAGACAGAGTATGGAAAAAAGGGGAAGTGTATCGATGTGATGTGACCTCCTCCCACCCACACTACCTTTGCCAATTCAGAAGACGTACTAGTGGGCTTAACTTATTTTTTTAGGGTAAAGCTACTAAACTTCACTTTGCTTTCTCTCTCATCCACTTTTTAACACAAAAAGAAAATAGCAAATCTGTCTAATATCGTCTGCAAAAAGACCACTCACTAAACTCCTTTGTTTTTCTTCTTCACAATCAGAGAGGAGAAGGATTGCTGAATTCAAGTTTGTACAAGATGAAACTCATGGTAAAGAAAGAAAGGTAAAGGGTCCTCATATGCATGATCAGAAATGACCATTATACTTGTGTAAATTGCAAAAATAATTATGACCTGCAAGATTTACACCCATACGAACCACATGTGGCATGGCATCAGACGAATGTAGTGAATCCTTACACAGCCAACTAAATAACTTCCCACCCGCAAATCAGGTCAGGGATGTTTTATACATTACATATTATATGCAATGCAATGCAGTGGGAGGGAAGTCATAATTTGAAACTACCTACAATTTCTTTAGTTTAGCAAACAAGCAAAAAGCAGTCCACAAATGAGAATCAAAAAGGACGGAAATAGCACAAAACTGTATGCTGGCAAGTAAAAGCATGGTTCAGAATTCACTTTCACTCACCTCATCAACAACTTGATTGGTTTGCATCTGGATCCTCTCCAACTCATCGTAGGCAGCTCTTTCAGAGCCGTGAGGTTGAGCCGGCATCTTCCTTTCTACACTTGAGAGAGAATATAAAAAAGAATAATGAACTCAACTCCCAATTAATAGGCAATCTCCCCAAAAGCTGAATTGGATCAAAAAGTCTGGAGGATCTTACCTTGGTGTGTAATTATAGAGGAAATGCAGAGGACTGAGGTCGCTCAAAAAACGTCCTTTTCCCACTCTCTCAGTCTTTGGTTGACTTTCTCTCCTCCTGAAGAAAGTAATAAAAAAAGTAGAGGGTATAAGTTATGGTGAAAGAGTAAAGTGGGTTGTTTTTAGCTACACACAAGTATACTTTTCCCTAATTTACATAAACGTCTCTTTCATCTTTACTTTAGAAAGCTTGGATGCTTTGCTTCCTTTCCATGCACATGAAAAGGCTTCACTTTCCTTCCTAACAACTTTCCCTGTCCCTATCACTTAAGGAAGGAAGAGAAAGACAGAAGGAAAAAGCAAGGAATGAATGAATGGAAACCGAGTGGTGGAGAAAGTGAGACTAGTAATGAGAAAAAATACTTACACAGGGCAAAAGAGACAAGACTTTTCCTGTTGCTGAATACGAGATAATTATAGAAATTACGGCCTCTCCTGAGTTCAGTAGTTGAGAACTGTTGAGAAGGAATAAAATGACCAGTCAGTGTGTCAGCAGAGAGAGAAACTGACCACAGTCCAATCTGACTTTTTTTTTGTATGGAAAAAAAGTCACAAGTCAAGTCAAGTCGGATAAAGCCTAGAAAGGTTTAGTTCTTTTATCAGTTTTACTTCCTTTCACCTCCCCTCTCAGAGCCTGGAAGTCAAGTCAACAGTCTCTTCACAACATCCTCGACGTGCAAATGTAAAGACGGAAATGGAGAATGGAGAAAGGAGAAAGGATAGGAATGCATGAGTGTGGGAAGGGATGAGCAAAGGACGAAGATGAGTGTTTGTATAATATCCTAACGTGTGAGTCTGAGGATGTGGATGTGGATGTGGAATGGACCACACGGGGAAAGTTAAGAAGGACTAATTCCACTTGACTCCTTCCTTCTTCTTTCCCCAAACAAACTATCTAAAAACATGTCGAAAAAGAGATATCATACAAGAGAAAGGGGACCAGGAGGACCCAAAGTCAAAAGGGACTTTTGGTTTTGCTTGGTTTGCTTTTCTTTCTTCAAAACCTTTCCTTTTTAGATTCTATTCCAAATTCCCCAACTTTGGTTTTTCAATTTTAATATCTTTGCTTTCTCCCCCTCTGAGATTCAAAAACTCTCTTTCCCAAAGATATCTTCTATTCTTCTTCTTCCCTCTCACCTCAATTCAACTCAACTCACGTCGGTCAGAGGACAAAAAGATTTTAAGTGATTCTGATTCTGTCTCCACTTTTGAGAGCTATAGAAAATACAGACGTCATCATATCCTGTTGCTACCGACCGTAGACCGCAGACCGTTCCTTGTGATACTAATCCTAACAACAATGGACTTTTTTTTACATACGAGCTAGGCATGTCAAAGGTACAAGATTTTCTGGAAATCATAGGCAAATCAAATCCGTCTTTCACATAACATATCAGCTAACTTAGCTTGGCACATCTGAGGAATTCTCAATCTTAAAAGAAACTTGCAAGTCTAGAATGAGCTACTTAATTAGGTTCTCAATTGTATGACTGTCTTGTGGACAAAGCGTTCATTGCGTTTGAGGAATAAGGAACAAAAGGAAGTGGGGAAAGTTATAATGGATGGAAAGTAAAGGTATTTAAGTGAGGGAAGACGCACTAAATGTGTTGCATATCTTCAGGATTAATCTTGAAATAAGCCGGAGTAACCAAACCAATCAAAATCAGGGTTCTTTTGAATCAAGTGATTGACCTTATGTAAGGGTTCTTCATAGAGAGAAAAGGCTTAGATTTGTTAAGTACATTACGCCTACAATAATTACAAAAGCATTCCCATGGCAGCCATTAGAAACTTGGTGTCAAGTATCAACGGAACTACTTTTGTGACCGACGACCATGACTTTCTTTTCCATATAGCGTCACTCTGCGAGGTGTACACAATATAATAATAATAAATCACTCCTCCAATTCTATTCTAGTCAAAACCAGTTTCATTTCTAATCTCCGCTAATGCCAGGGCAGACAACCTTATTTGCAGACTTGACTCCATCCAGTCAAAAGGGTGGGTGGGTGGTTGGTGAAGAAGTGAAGAAACCCTGGAAGGATTTACTTTCCTTAAGGTGTGAGAAGAAGACCCTCGTGTTGTGAGATAAGCAAAGCCCAAATAAAACCGAAAACGTCTATAGGTAGGTGAAGAAAAGCAGGAGGAGAGGAAGAAAGGTGACTCTCTCTCTCCTCTCGATCGGAAAAAGGGAAATAATATAAAAGCATAATAAAGCATGAATCCTCGTTTCCTTGTGGAAATGAAATGAGATGATGCTCTACTGATTTCAGATTTAGAGAATTCTTTCTCCTTCTCCAATTTCAATAGAAATGATGAAAAGAAAACCTATTTGGAACACAAGGCATATAGAACAAGCTAATCAGTACTACATTTGAGAGGAAAGAAAGAAAGGTATAGGAATGGAAAGATATAATTAAAAGCATTGAGCTCCAAACAAAGTCCTGCACCTCCCAAAGAAACTTTCTCTTTTGTATGGTTAGGGGCTATATGTAGTCTGTCAAAACCTTTTTTTCTGGAACAAAACCAAGTAGATTTTTCATCCTTCAAGCAAAAAAACCAAGCGTTTCTTCTTCGCACATGCAACCGAAGTAGTAAACTGTTTGACTTTGACATTGCATTTCCAACCCAGTGCAACTAACTGAGGTTCCTCTGTCTGTGGTCATGTCATTTGGAAGAACAAAAAAGAGTCACAGTATATGTCCTTGGTTCTTTGTTTGTTGTTCCTCCCCCCTTGGGGCTACATAACATACAAACATGATACAAGGCAAACAAGAGATCCCCACATCGTCGACATCATCAAAAAGTAAAACAAAGCAAAGGCAATTAGAGAGAAAGAAAGATCCGCACTTCTGCGGGCTTTGCCTGCATCATGTCTCCTCAAAGAAGGTCACGGTCAGTCAGAAAAAGAAATAAGTTTTTATATCCATCTGCATGGACCACGGCATAGAATAAGCATATACGACTTCCTCCAATGGAAACTAGGAAAACCCTTCACAAAATTAGGACTGAAAAAAACTTGAGAAGAAAAGAGAAAGTAAAAGCACACATGTGTAGCTCTCTGGATTACTTGTAAAAAAAAGGAAGCATGAGACCTGTTGCTATCTCTCCATATTCTTTTCCTATTCCTATACAATTTTGGTGGTGAAAGTCTGTCTGGGTAAAACTCTACTTTCTTTTTCCCTAAGAAGAAGCATAATTTCCGATGGAAAACAAACTTACCTTCCACTTTCTCTCCTTCCTCCTTTGTTTCCTTTATGCTTTCTCTCTCTTTGTCCCGATGGTAACGCGCCTGCTTTCTCCTCTTCTGAATGTAGGAAAGATGATGTGATTTCCCAATCAACTCGACCTGCTTGATAATTATGTTCAATATTACAATGTGTCAAGATATGAATGAAACTGTGATTTCATATACATTAACTCCTCACCCAAAATGTTCGTTAATCGGACTGTCATTCATTCCAATAAGTTCAATCTTAAAACAAATTAGTCCGACACGATATTAAAAACCCAAGTTTCCCTTTTATTTTCTGCAGACTTCCTCCTCCCAAACTAACTAAAACTAAAGTGACACAATTTTAATATGAACAGCTGTGGGCAGCTGATTAT
Organism: Isotomiella minor; assembly: GCA_034696445.1. NCBI lineage: Eukaryota > Metazoa > Arthropoda > Collembola > Entomobryomorpha > Isotomidae > Isotomiella > Isotomiella minor. The sequence continues at coordinate 5,486 of JAQIWU010000460.1, forward strand.
GACTTTTGACTAACTTTACTTTGCATGCAAATTTAAATGACGTGATGCTCCGTATTTCGCAACAATTATCATAAATGACGACAATAAAAACAGTGATGATCCCTCCCTCCATAATTGACCTAATTAACTAATTACACCCTTTTTTCGGCATACTTAAAAGTCCAATTTGAGCAGTAAAAAACCGACTTTCCTGAAAAAACCATGCCATGACAATGCCACTCAACCATGTAAATTGTGTGCATATAATAATTACAATATATACGGAGATGAAAAGGACCTTTTGACTGTTGAATAAAAAATATGTAAAAAGTTGGGAAAAGGATACATATGAAATCACCGAAGTTGATAAGCTTAGACACGTATGAAATTGATAAGATATCCAATTTTGAAGCAATTTATCAATGTCTAAGCTATATAAAAAATGCTAATTCATAAATTCAGACCTAAAGTTCTCATAAGGGCTTTTGTTTTCGAACGCCAAGTTCAAGCGTAAAAACCTCATTGGCCTCATTGACTATGCATCCTTTAAATCGTTAGAAGCTAAATCCTGCCCGACCCAAAGTAAAAAGTATCACTCCACCCCAGTCCCTCTCTCTCAAAGCGTGCCAGACGTTGAATTCTTGGCCATACCGTCTCGTCGCCTCAATCCAACCTGTGCAGAGCAGAGCAGCAGACAGACACACGTTTTTTCTTGATTAATTTTTCAAGTAATTAAATTGATTGTGCTAAAGACTTGACTTTTCATTTTGTGACCCTTCGTCGTCGTGTTAAGGAGAAGAAGAAGAAGGTCGGCTCAAAATGGTAAGTCTTTTTCTTTTTTAACCGGTCTGTACTTAACTTGTGTTTAATATTGTTTCGTTTTTGACAGTCGCTCGTCCAGCCGGAAAGGTTCCAACACATCCTTCGTGTGATGAACACGAACATTGATGGGAAGTGTAAGATCATGTTCGCCATGACGGCCATCAAGGGGGTGGGGCGGAGGTACTCCAACGTCGTTCTCAAGAAGGCCGATATCGACCTCAACAAACGTGCTGGGGAGCTGAGTGAGGAGGAGGTGCGTAATTAATTGCTTTGTTAAGTTTATCAAGGACTATTTTTATTATGATTGTGTCTTTGTAGGTTGACAAGGTGATCACCATCATGTCCAATCCCAGACAGTATAAAATCCCTGACTGGTTCCTCAACAGACAGAAGGACATCAAGGACGGGAAATATTCCCAGGTAAAATGAATAACCAAGTATTATTATTTGTGGGATAAGGACACGTCTAAAGAAAGTGTTCCTCCTTCTATTCTATCCCTTGGCCTGGCAAGCGATTTTTAATAAAGCGTCTTTCTTGTATTTCAGATCGTAGCCAACAACTTGGAGACCAAATTGCGTGAGGATCTGGAACGCCTGAAGAAGATTAGGGCTCATCGAGGGTTGCGACATTACTGGGGCCTCCGTGTCCGTGGTCAACACACCAAGACGACCGGAAGACGCGGAAGGACTGTGGGTGTCTCCAAGAAGAAGTAGGAAGTGTGACCCTGTTGACACTGACTCCCGACTCTTGTTGTTATATATTCCTTTTTTTGTCAACATTTGATGCGTCTGCATTGACAAATAATAAAAAAATATATAAAAATAACTCCATCGTCTTTGTGTCGTCGTCGTCATGTACAAACGTCGTGACTTTGGCTTTCTCGTACGATTCCACCCATAAAAGACACTTTCCGAGAGATTTCAGCTTAGGCCCTACACCTTAGGTTTATCATGGATAACTTTAATGACGAGAGACCTAAAACCTGATAGGCACATGTCTACTTATCTCTCGTGTCTCTTGTTGCCCCGACCACCAAAATCTCATTTGGTTCGCCACATGCAGCTGCTGCTGCAAGAAAGAAGAAAATTTTCAATCTTATTTTGCGACATCGTTGAATTAAAAAGAGTCCTATAATTAATTGCTGAGTCTTATCGTCTTCCAAGAGTGACCACATGGATATCAAAGGACATGGTAAGTTTCTTTTATTGTTTCGTATTGATATTGTTATCATAGATTTAAGTTGGACGTGACATTAAAATCTAATTAGTCATTATTTGAAGATAAGATCCCCCTCTGAAGAAACAAATCAAAATCAAAAAATCAAGCCATGTTGTCTTCAATCCTCCGTCGTTGTCACCCCAACCACACCCTTCCTCTCATCAAAGCCCCTCTCCAAGGACCGATGGTAGATCTCAACCGGAAAATGAATGTCCGATTCCTCTTCAGTAGCAAGTCCAATTCCAACGTCAACGTTGGAGCCTCGACCGTCGTCTCCACAATCACCAACACCCTCAAGGCCCACACACCATCGACGGAGGGAGTCAAGGTGGGGATTGGCGAGAGGTTCAAGATATTCTGGACCAGCCTCTTCGCAGACTACAAGGAAGTTGCGATGGGCGTCGTGGAGGAGGGACGGGCCAAGCCTCGGAAGACCGTCTTCTACGTCGTCCTCATCGGAAGCCTCACCCTCCTCTTCGTGTCAAACCCTGGGGAACAGAGTTACCGGGACCTAGTCACGAGCACGGACGCGGAGCTGTCATTCCTCTCCCCCGTCGTACGAAACAAAGATGCCACGTGTTTCCTTCATTCCCTCATGACGTTGGAGGTCAAGGGACTCCTCTGCTATCAGAGCCTGGGCATCTTCTCCATTATTTGGAGGGACAATGAGAATCCAGAAACGGGGATCTACCACTCCAAGCACAAGTACACGAAGCCACGAATCACGGAGATTGTGAGGGAGAGGATTGTGGATGTGGGTCTCTTGTCAAGATGGTGGAGCTTCCAGATGAATATGAAGGACTTTGACGTCAACAACGAAGAATGGGAGGAAGAAGGGGGCAATTTTTTTGGTCTTTTGCCGGTTGTTAAAGCCGATTGTAGCGTAGAGTCTCATAGAATTAATGTTTATAATATGCAGCATACATAGCTTTTGTACAAGTTTTCATTTCCTGCGTCCCACACAAATGAAATGTCCCAATGAATAAACTACGGTAATCGGTTTGAACCGGAGCTTTTGACATAATAATATTCCTATTCCTTCATTGCTTGATTAGTTACTTAAGTTGGTGATACTTTAGGTAATTAATCCAATCTGACATTTGATTCATCCTTGAGTTTTTATTAAAATCCACTTTCTTTCTTTTTTTTTTGCAGACAACCTGCTCCGAATCTCATGGCATGACTCCGCGTGGCTCCCAATCCTGAACCCAGGAAACGTCCTGGACTACTTCTCTGAGCGAAGCAATCCATTCTATGACCGGACTTGTAATAATGAAATCGTGAAGATGCAGAGGCTGAATGTGGAGCAACTGATCAACATGACTGGGTTGGAGTACATCCTACTGCATGCTCAAGAGCCCATTTTGTACGTGATAAGGAAGCAGCATCGACACAGTTCTACGCAAACGACGCCGATTGCGGAATACTACATCCTTGCAGGGGTCGTGTATCAAGCCCCTGACTTGGGCTCTGTCGTCAATTCTAGACTGGTACGGCGTATGATTTAAATTTTCTTCTGACCACTACCTTGAAGGATAATTTGTTGTCATACTGATTTTGTAACAGCTCAACACCGCTCATCACCTCCAGTCCGCCTTTGACGAGTGTCAGTCCTACAGTCGCTACCATCCTTCTAAAGGATACTCGTGGGAATTTAAGGAGAAACAGGAGGAAAAGTCGGACAAAAAGGATAAGAAAAAAGACGAGCCGGGCTCAGCGTTTCAAAGACATCGAATGGACATGCTTTTGGTGGAATTGTCTAAAAAGTTTCCTCCCAAACAGTTGCAAATCGAAGGTCCTCCCACGTCTTCCGCCAACAATGCAGGGGGAGGCCAGCAAAATAAGGACGCGCAGTCACAAATGAATGGTAAGTGAAGTTAATTCCTTTTTTACTTATTGCACTCATACAATAATTTCACAACTTTGAAAATTTTATGTAGGTGAATCAAGGAAGGGTCAGGGGGACGGGTCGACTGGACAACAGCAAGATGTGAAGCCTGATGTGAGTCAACTGCAAGCAAAATTGGAAAAAGATCAAGCAACCTCTCCTTCCATGAAACCTCCTCCTGAAAAGAGACCCAAAACTTCATAGTATTTAAGTTTTTGTACTGAAGATTTGTTATTTTGTAAAAAAATCATTTTTGCAGATTAGAATATACATTGCTTACCTTACATTGATCTCAAAAAATCCTTCGTCTTATTGTTTCCTACGCGTATTTTCCTTTGGCCAGTTTTTGACAAGCCAGTCTTTAATTTCTTGAACACCGTCCCCCTTCATTGCACTCGCCTCCAAGAGAGTCACTCTTCTTCCAGCCTGCGTCACAATAGCGTCCAGTCGCATCATGAATTTGAGATAGTTCCTTTTCTTTGTATCTGTCAAGTCGCTTTTAGTGAGGACGACGAGGATCTTGGCCCCATTGAGCTTCTCATGCGTGAGGATTTCCATAAGAAGAACCGTGGAAATGGAGACTTGGAACAGGTTGGAGCTGTCAATCGTGTACAGAATGAGTTTGTCCGGGGCGTAGTAGGAGGGCCACAGAGGGGCGATGGAGCCTCCAACCTCCCTAACAGACATGGAGTCATCAATCCCAGACCTCATGGACATTGACAGAGATCTAGTCTTCTCCCCATCACCACCCAATGGTCCTTTCGGGACCTGGACAATGTTTGACCCCACCGTCTCCACAGTGGAAACCCCTTGAACTGGGGAGCCTTGAAGTCTTTTGAGAAGAAGGGTCTTGCCCGACCCAGTGGGTCCTATGCAGAGGCACTGTGTCATACTTCCTTACCTGCAAAAGTAGAAAAAGAGGCTGAGAGAAACACAGTTTTTTTGGGTTTGCTTTGTTTGCCTTAGCAACGCGGAGCCGGGGGTGCGCTGAGACTCTGATGAACGACCGCTCAGAGTTGGAGCTCTGCTCTCGAGTGTGTGAACGAAACAAGAAAACTCCCTAAAAAACCAGTCGGTCCAACTGAAAAAAACGAATAAAGAACAAAGAAGAGAAGAACTGGACTGATAATTAATTAATCGGAAAACGAGGAGAGGTAATTTAATTTACTTCGGTGGATTCTTTTTTCTTTTCATTAGCGTGTCGTCGAAAACGATATCATCTCATTTCGTCTTTTTGTTTTTTAGATGGCATCCGGCAATTCTTCTTGGGCTGATGACGGTGACGTTTGGGGGGAAGACGAAGATGACTGGAATGAGATTGTGGACAGACTCAACGAAACAGAAGGTAAATTGAGAAAAATTAAGTAACTCAACAACTTTTATTGTGTGGTTATTTTTAAAGGTTTGCGAGAGGAGGCTCCTGTCGTGGTTGGAGAGCACAAGTACTCCTTCCAGGGGATTGACGTAAAGTTCCCTTACCCAGCCTATGTCAGTCAGCAGCAGCTTATGAAAAGCATCATTGCGGGGGTTGGTAGAGCAGATAACTGTCTCTTAGAAAGTCCAACCGGCACAGGTGGTCTTTAAATTATTGTACATTAATCAAACGTGAGATTTTTATGATGTTTTTTTTTTCTTAAAGGAAAGACTGCAGCACTCCTTTGCGCCCTGTTGGCATGGCAAAAACATTGTGTACAAAACCGTAAATTGGGAAAAAGTCTACTGGACCCCTCAGTCGTGGAAGGAATTGAGTGCACGTGTGGATTTTTCCAGTCCCCACCGACAAACTGGAAAGTCACAATCGAAAAATCCAAAAAACGTTTTGACAACACGTTTTATTTGGTGATGTTCGATGTGTCTGATTCTGATTCCAATTCATCTTCAATCGACGTTGATGCTTCGATGGACACCACCACCTTGTCGACCCCATCGCCTAAAAAGCAAATGAAGTTAGGCGGCGCAGAGGTCAGGCGGGTGTCAAACCGTGAAGTTTGCAGACACTGTCGACTCAAGTGGTTCATAAAGTTGGAAGTTCCCAAAGTGTACTACGCCACCAGAACCCACTCACAGGTCAAACAAGTGATTGAGCAACTCAAGACCACTGAGTACAATGACGTGGAGATGACAATATTGTCCAGCCGACAGGTGTCTTGTGTGAATGGGAAGGTCATAAATGAAGCTAGTTCCAGGGTCGGCATTGACGAAGAGTGTAGAACACTTAGAAAAAATTTCATGGCCCAATGGAAGTTGGATAATGGCATGTCCCATGTCACCGAAGAAAAAGAAAAGGAAATTAGAGCTTTGCCCGTTTGCTCTTATTACAATTTCCCTGGAGCACTGGCTGGTAAGCTAAGGAAAGCTGCTGCGCCTCAGAAAGTTTGGGACATTGAGGACATCAAGAAGGTGGGATCATCCTGTGGAGCATGTCCATATTACGGATGCCAAGGCTTGTTGGGGAGTGCCCAAATAGTGTTCTGTCCCTACAATTACTTGATAAACCCAAGCATTCGGAGTTCACTCAAAATTGATTTGGCTGGAAGTGTCGTCGTTTTCGACGAAGCGCACAATTTAGAGGACATTTGTCGTGACTCGGCTTCCTTTAACGTCACTTTAGATGAAATTGACCGTATTAGGACAGAATACTTTGACAAGCTACTGAATAACCCTAACCTGAATCGTAGTCCGCGTGTTGCTGAAGTAACCTTCTACTTTTCCGAGAAGTTGCGGGTACTAAGTAAATGGATTCGTGACAATGTGCCTTTGAACAGGGCGCAAGGTCGTCATGGAGAAATCATGTACAAGTCAACGTACACAGCATATACAGAACCTGATGAAATTAGAGTCAAGCTTACTGAGATGGGGTTAGGACCGGAAGAGCTCGCCACATGGGAAGACAAGTTGGGGATTTTAAACTCAGATGAAGACGGAGACATTGATGGTGAGAGTCAACAACAAAAAGAGTCGGGAGATGGAACAAGGAAAAGCCAGCTTAAAGTTCCATACAGGGGGGTAAAGTTTATAGAAGAGCTGCAGGGCACCCTAAACTTTGTGCACCAGACGGCCAACATGCCGCATTACAATTTAGTCCTAGTCCACCATGGGCAGCGAAATCAAGCTCAGCGAAACACCAGAAGTTCCAATGCGTCTTCGTCGTCTTCATCCCTTACTTTGTCCCAACAAAAGGAAGCAGATGCACAAAGAGACAAATACAACGTTTCCCTTGAAATCATGTGCCTCAATCCTGCCATTGCATTCAAACACTTGAAAGTTCAGGCTCATTCAATCATTGTAGCTTCTGGGACACTTTCTCCAATGGAGTCCTTTGCTGCCGAGCTGGACACTCCATTTCCAATTAGACTAAGCGCCGACCACGTCATTAGACCTTATCAGACAATGACGGTTTGTGTATCCACTGTTAATTTGACATCACTGACCCTTAACAAAAGTGCTCAAGACGACGTTGGTGTTCAGGACGAATTGGGAAATGCAATTCTAGAGATATGCACCGTGGTTCCACATGGAGTCCTTGTCTTTCTTCCGTCATACAGCCTAATGGAGACTTTGAAGAAGAGGTGGACCTATTTCCCCGAAAATAACCAAACTTTAATGAGTCGTCTTCAAAAGGTCAAAAGCACTTTCTATGAACAAAAAAGCAAGAAAGAGTTTGAAGAAGATATGAGAAACTACAAGAGTTTCATCGACAAGAAATCCTACACCGGAACTCAAACTGGTTGCGTCCTTTTCGCTGTTTTTAGGGGAAAGGTGAGCGAAGGGATCAACTTTGCAGATAATCAAGCCAGGGCAGTCATATCAATTGGAATACCCTTTGCCAACGCTGGGTCACAAGGTGTCGTACTGAAAAAGTCCTACAACACCCAACGGAAAAAGAAGTTGTCGTTAGAAAATTCTCCCCTTGCACCGCATTTCATCAGTGGGAGCGACTGGTATGAGATTCAAGCATTCCGGGGAATCAACCAGGGACTTGGACGATGCATCCGGCATAAAGACGATTGGGGTAAGCATGTCAACGTAAAATAGGAACGTGTAGGTTTGAATCTCTTCAAACGATTTTCTTTCTTTGTTTCTAGGAGCTATAGTTCTGTTGGAAGCTCGGATGTTGAAAGAACACAATCAGAGCAGGCTGTCAAACTGGGTGAGAAAAATTGTGAGACACTGCGACAACATTGATCAAATGAAAAGTTCACTTCAAAACTTTGTGAGAGAAAGAATGTCCTCTGTTGCCACGCCATCACCACCCTCGACACTACAAGTATCAAATCAAGATGAAAGTGACGCTGCCGCCTTTAACAGCGACGAGGACGAGTTGTTGGCCGAAGAAATGGACCGCCACACTCAGTTGACTCAGGTCTGTGACAGAATAAACATTCACGACCAACCCACAACACTGATGAGCCCTGAAGGAAATGCAAATGCTGATTTAGATTCATCTTCCTACTCCTTGAATGAATCTGATGCTGATTCCAGCCCCATTTATTCCCGTGGCAACCGTACAAGAGTTGCTGAAAGGCCAAAGCTACAACCCATACGCCGACTCCGAATACGCAACGATGAAATGGAAAATTTCTGCGAGATGGCTACCCAAATCATGAATCCTTCTGAGACTCCGGGCAATGAAACTAGAGGCGAAGAAGTTATTCCTACCGATTCTACTACTCCAGTACCTGACCTCGACAGTTCTTTTGATATGATCCTACAAACCCCATGATAATCAAAGACTGATTTTAACAAAAAGTATTGTACTAGGTTTTAGCAGGAGTTTTTACTACCTAATTCATAAAATTCAAAATTATTCTGCTTTCTATCGCACAAATGAAAAATTGCTCTACACAAAATTCACGACATACATTTGAGTTGTAGCCAGTTACCACAATGATAATGATTCTAATACTAATTTAATTTAATCCTGTCAGAGATGTGTGTAAGTGAAATGAGCCGTTGGTAGAGCTTGTAAAACTTGAGGTGGGATTTGTATAGTCGTTATCGTTGGGGCGTTGTTACCATTGCTGGTGATCGCGGTGACTGGGACCAAAGTGTGGCCTGAGCCTTGGAGTTGTATTTGCACTTGTTGCCCAGGGGCCAAGTGAAGTTCAGTCGGAACCCTTATCAAATCCGCAAACGAGTCCTTATCTTTACTATGAACCTTATTGATGTGTTGTCTTAAATTGTCCTTTCGATTGAATGCCTGCAATTTTTCATTTTACCATTTAGAAGTGATAGTATAGTTGTTAAGATTTGCATTATTTTTTCAAAATTCTAATGTACGTACCTTTCCGCAAAAGTCACACTGGTGATCTTTGGTTCCGCCGTGTACTAACTCGTGACTGTTTAAGATAATAAGGGTTTTTGTACATTGTAAAGATTTTGACAAAGTGTGTGAATAAAACAATGTATTCACCTGATTAAATGTTTTCGGAGCTTAAATGCTTTTCCACAATTTGGTGACGTGCAGACAAAGGGTCGAACCACGTCTTCTCTATGCGTTCCTTCGTGGTCGTGAAGGTGATGAGCCCTTTTGAACGTCAATCCACAAATACTGCAGCAAAAGGGTCTTTTTCAAATTGATCGGATTATTAGCATCATTGATCTTTCCAATCATCTTAGAATGTATAGACTCTACCACATACCTCACACTCGTATGTGTCACTAGATGTTGGGCCAGGTTCCTTGGATCTCTAAACGTTTTTCCACAGACGGAGCACATGAAGGGTTTTTCACCTGTATGAATTCTTTGATGTAGGCGAAGGTATTCTCGTCTGGTAAAACTTTTGTCGCAGTCGGAACACTTGTGCTCTGCGAGTTCTCCACGCAAGTCTCGTCTCATCTTGTATCGCGAACTTTCGTCAGAATGAGCACTCTCCATGTGCCTCTTCAGATGATCAGCCCTACAAAGGGATAACGATATGCATGAATTAAATTATCTGAAAAATTCAATTCATAAAGTTTTTTGTTTTACCTTGGAAAGAGTCGATCACAGATATTGCAGACATGTGAATTTTCACTTGTGTGCTGCCCTATATGTCTCTTTAAAGTCTTCATCTGAAAGAACCTTTTGGCACAAAAAGTGCAGGCGTGCTGAGGTTCTTCTCCTTTGTGAAATAGTAGATGAATCTCAAGTTGCTTCTTCCGCCTAAAGTCCTTGTCACACAATGAGCATTTATAAGGGGTGGGGTCAGCCTTTTTTCTTCTCTCGCCAGGTTCCAACAATTCATCAGTCCTATCGTTGTCCTCTTCAATTATTTCATTCACTTGGGACAGATTAAACTGATTTTCACTTTCTTGTTGAGTTTTCTCAAAATCAGAAATTTCGTCGGGAGACAGCATGTGCATGTCGTGCAAATGAATGAGGAGGTACTTCAGGGCCAGAAATGACTTGCCGCAATGACTGCAAAAATTCAGAGGAGCCTTGTGAGAGGCAACGAAATGAGATGAGAGTGTGTCCAAAGTGTTAAATATTTCTCCGCATTCTGGGCAGAAAAAAATCACCGTCTGCTTCTCATGTACGTTCTTTTGATGACGTTGCAAAACAAAGGAAGTTGAGAATTGTTTGGAACAAGTCGGACAAACTGCAGGATCGCGTGCAACGATGTTTGCATCATTATGCTCGTCTTCAGCATGGATATTCAGAGCGGTCCTGCTGTAAAACTCTCTTCTACAAGTGGCACAGGCAAATCGTTTGTGCCTCTTAACTGTTGAACGACCAGGGGTTGTCTTCTCCCTCTTCACCTTAGTCACAGCTCTCACTGGCGGTCTCCGCGTTATTCTCTTGTTGAAGGATGACGAGGACGACGATGGAGGGGGGTGAAGCATCCTAACATGCTCTTCAAGCTGATCAAGCGTCTCAAACTCTGCAATTATAACAAAATTACTGGAAAACGCACGATTAACTTTAAAATAATTGTTTCTATTACGTTGTTGGCACTGAGGTCGTGGGCATTTGTGTGGAAATTTCTCCAATTGGTGAATAACCGCATGTTTGTTGAGCGTCTTGAGGCTTTTAAACGTTTTATTGCATTCAGGGCAAGCAAATTTTCCTTCCGAGTCTACTTTCACATCTCCCAATTTATACTCGAACGCATTCACGCAGAGGGTAGATAATCGATGGAGTTTGACATACTCAAGGCTCACTTTTATGTCTTGCACTAAAATAAAAAAAATAATCCACATATATTCAATAATAATGATATTCTATAATAGTGAAATAATGAATTAGGTACGGGTAGCTTACATTCTTCTGCAGCATCAAAATTTGGATCGTCTTCTTCGTTGTCCTCAAAAGTCTCATTTTCATCATCTTCTGCGCTTTCCATCTCTTCATAATCAGAAGACGGCTTCTTAGTGGCACGTGGTCGAGTGGACGCACGCACCGGTTCTAAATATGAGGAAAGAAAGCCATAATCAAAAGAATCCATAGATAAGATGGTGAAGTCAAGAAACGTACCCGTATTAGCCTCCACCTCCAAGTCCGAAAGAGAGTTCGAATCAGAAGAATCCTCAGAGAGCAAATCACCGGTGACCAGGTCAAAATCTGAATCAACCTCCTCGTCGCTATCAATGCCATGTTTCTTCCCTGGCCTGCTTCTACAAATGCTGGCGTCTGTCCTAACAACGCGATGAACTATCCTTCTCTTTGCCTCTCTCTTCTTCTTATCCCACAAAGCAGACGAAGACTGGGTGACTGCCCTTAAATTCCCGACGCCAAGACCACTCTTACTTTGAGAAAATTGTTTGATGGCTTTAGCAATGTAGGAATTTTCCTGGGTCAAAGAATTGAGATCTTCAAATGTGGAATACAAAATGGTCACGACTTTTGCACATTTCGCACAAAGAACGCAGGGAGCCCTGTCCTTTCCAATCGAGTTCCCAAACGGGAGGCAGAATATAGTTGTCAGAGCTTCTAAGACGGTCACACTATCTTTTTTGACAACAGATCCCTCCACCACACACGTTTCATCTTGGGATGACTCCAATTCTGGGCCGCAGGTCGGTCCTTCCTTCGTTTCCACAGACGCAGTCGCAGCAGCCATGAAAATGGATGGAGAATCTGAACCTGACACTGACGATGTCGAGCCCGTTGGCAAGGGTTCAGGAGAGTTTCCTTGAATCTCATCCAACTGAATTGAAGACGTGTCTAGGACTCCCAAAAGCGACTTTCCCCTCTCGTCATCACCATCTACGATGAGACTTGCTTCCAAATCACTGCCTCCAATGACGATCTCAACTCCAGAGTTAATTAACTGTTGCGCCTCCTCCGGATTCATCTATACAAGATAAGAGATGAATATAAGAAAATGCCATGGCAACCCCTCAAAGGACCAACTTTTACCTGAAACTGCTGTCCCCCCACCTCAAAAGACCCATGGGTAAGAGGGGTAAGAGTGACGACGGAGAGTTGAATGGAGTTCCCAGGGACGGACATGTCGTTCATATCCATCAACTCTTGGGTTGTAGAAGAGGTCAAAATGGCAGTTCCGTCATCAGCACCTGTCGAGGGTGTGTAACGGCCTGTCGACAAGTCCCCTTCGTCCCCCTCTTCAGAAGAAGCAGAGATCACTTTCAGTAGTTGTTGTCCTTGTCCTTGTTCCCCAGGAGTGTTGGGGGATGATGAATCCTCATGACCGACGTCAAAGTCAAAGTCCAACAACCGGTCCTTTTCAGAAAGGTACCTTATCCGCCTGATCCTCTCATCGGGTTTGAGAAAAAGGGTGCAATTTGCACAACAGTCAGTCCCCCTCGACGATGATGACGATGAAGAAGGATTCATGGTCATTTGTCCTTGTCCTTTCAGGGATGGCCAGGGGACAACTTCATACTTGTCAAAAGTCCTTTTATTTTTTCAAATATTTATTTTTTTCAAAAACTTGGCAAAATTTATATCATCACTTCACCACTGGCGCTCTACTCGTACCACACAAAACAAAGTCCAGCTGACTCAAAATCTGTCATCACAAAAGTTCAATTGTTTGTTTTTGCATTTCATTTAATGTGGGCGTCGTCGTCGTCGTCGTCAGTCCAAATCATCCTGTCCATGTCCACCTTTTTTACTAGAGATATTTTATTATTTCAGTTAAGATAAATGTCCAGTTCACACCTGAACATCTTGGGTCATATCGAGGTAAATGATGATAACGGAGACGATAACGATAACGTGGGGTCCCTTCCTTTGGACGATGTGTCATCTTCTTCCCATGCCAACTCGGGGATGAGGACGACAAGGACGGTCATCCCTGAGGGCTTTCATCCTGAGGAGGGAGGTCGGGATGACGTGAGTCTTTGGAGACAAACTGTCCTCCTCGCCGCTAAAAACTGGACGACGAAGAGGAGGAGCGATTGGAAAAAGCTACTGGGGGTAAGGACAAAAAAGGTCCTTATGTTAGTCAATTAACTAACCAAGTCTTTTCCCTGTAGGAATTGCTCCTGCCCGTCTTCTACTTGGTGATTTTGAGTTACTTGGTGAGACTGGATAATCGGAAGGCTTATCCGGAGGTTAAGGATGAAAGAGTGGGTCCAACCAATGTTCTAAATAGTATGGAGCAAACCTTGGGACCAGAGCCTTTTGAATTCTACATCGTCCACTCCTCTAACTCAAGGATAGACACCCTGACTAACTTCATGAAGACGGCATGGAAGGGAAACAGTCCTTCCCCTTGGGAAAGGGTCATGAAATTCCTCCCCGTCAACAGTCTCCAAAGCTTGATGGACGACTATGCCGCAAATTCCTCCAAGATACTGTGGGCCATCGTGCTTTCGGAATCAGAGACTCATACTTACACAATCAAGACGAATACGGACCATTTGGTATGGGGGGTGCCTTCCCCGTTCCTCAAAACTGTGGGTCTTGAGACCTGTCGAGAGTTGAAGGAAAACTCGACAATAGTGGAAGGTCCAACATCCTGTCCTGTGAATGGCTATTATTATTCACACTTCTCTGCCATTCAGTACCTCGTGGATCAAGCTTTAATAATGGTTAGTCAGTCGATTAGTGATGTTGTATGGTACCTCACTTGCATGTGTCGTATTTCAGGAAGCCAAAGGTTCTGAACCTTACACAATTCCAGTGGTGGAAATACAGAATTATCCAACAGCAGCCTATGTCCCAGGTACAATCAACCATTTTCCCACAATGTCAAGTTTTCATTCATTTTCATTTATGTTTCTTCTTTTCTGGTTGAAGGGATGTCATCCTGGATGAGAATAATCATCCCTGTGTATTGCGTTATTCCCCTTGCCCAGCTCATCAACACACTTTTGATGTTAATTGTGACGGAGAAGGAAAACAAGGTCAAGGACGGGTTCAAAATGATTGGAGTTTCCGACATCGCCTACTGGTACTTACACTTACCTAAGTGATTCTGATTGATTATCCTTTTATGTGATATATAGGGGTTCATGGTTTGCCATTTATGGAACCATGGCTGTCATTTTTTCAATAATGTTCACCATAGTCATGCACTTTATGAATATTTTGAAAAACATCAATGTCGTGATTCTACTCCTTCTCTTCATGCTCTTTGGATTCTCAATCATCACATTCTCTTTCGCGTTGACACCTTTTTTCGATAAACCAAAGGTACAGAAAGGAGTTAAATTATTAAATTCAGGCAGTGACAAGAGTGTTTCCTTTTTTAGACTGCTGGAGCGGTTGGAACATTAGTTATGCAGTTAACAGGGATTCTCTTTATCCTGCAAACGTTTTTGCTGGACACTAACAACAACACTGGCATGATTCCTTTGATGCTGATCAGCTCCGTTGCCTTCACAACAGCGCTGGATAAGGTATTTTGGTGTAATAACTATGCATACCTAAGCTTACATACCCATTATAATTGACACTGTTTTAGGCTTGTGCCTTTGAATACCAAGGCGGAATTAGCGCAAGTGACATTCTACCTGGAGGGAAGGCGTCTGGGATTTTGTACAGTTTGATATTCCTTGCCTTCGACACCGTGTTGTATGGGGTGCTGGCGATTTACTTGGATAACGTTATCGCAAGTAAGGTTTTCTTTTGTGAGTATCATTTCTTTTTTTATCTTGATTTCGTTGATGCGTATAGGCGAACAGGGTGTGAGGAAGCATCCTTTATATTTCCTGTCACCTTCCTTTTGGGTGGAATCTAGAAGGAATGCAAATGCAACGGGTCTCAATTATGTCTCTACATCAAATGAAATCCCACATTTGCCCGAATCCGAGGATGTGGAAAAAGTCCATCCGTCATTGTTGGGAAAGGAGGCTTTTGTAATTCGGGGTGTGTCCAAGACATACAATTCCTCCTGTTTTGGGGGTAAAGGGGATACTGAGGCTCTGAAGGACATATCAATGGATATTTATGACGGACAGATTACAGCCATCATAGGAAGGTAATTTGTGTTGAGTACTCATGGGAAGGAAGAAGGTTTGTATTTAATTTTATTTGCCATGTTGCAGAAATGGAGCTGGCAAATCTACTTTGATCAACATTATGACTGGTTTGGTAAATCCTACCCAAGGGAAGTGCATTGTGTTTGGTCTGGATACCAGGTAATTTTGAAGTAATCTGAAATACAAAACTATTCTTGACCTTTCATTCAAAAAACAGCAATCCGGCCGATTTGAACCGCTTAAGGAAGATGACTGGTGTCTGTTTGCAACAAGACTTGCTTTTTCCTACCTTAACTGCTAAAGAGCATCTGGAGCTTTACGGGAAACTTCGGGTGGGTTTGAACATATATTTTAAAGTGTACTTCTTATCAAGTCTACCTCTATACTTTGCAGGGAGTTAGGAAATTCGAATTGGCGTCTCAAATTACCAAACTGTTGCACGAGCTTGAACTTTCACTGCAAGAATCCACCCGAGCAGACAAATTGAGTGGTGGGCAAAGAAGAAAGCTGTCAATTGCAGTGGCTTTAATTGGGTCGCCGAAGGTAATCAAGTGGCATTATTCTCATGTAATAATTTGTCCCAACGCCTAAATTCTGATTCTTTCTCCCCAAAGATATTGCTGCTAGACGAACCATCGGCTGGAATTGATGCATTATCTCGACGGCGCTTGTGGTCACTGCTACAAAGCAAAAAATCCGGAAGAGTATGTGACTTTTATTGTGTACCGAATCGAATTCTCTATTTACAACTGCGTTCCTTAGGCGATTTTGCTAACAACGCACTTTATGGATGAAGCAGACATTCTGGCTGACAGAAAGGCTGTAATACACAATGGGACTTTGAGATGCGTTGGTTCTTCTCTCTTCTTAAAAAACCGATTTGGGGTTGGATACCAGTTGACGTGAGTCCTGTTTTGTTGTCAATGCATTTCTGTGTATTTACACCAATCAGGTAATCAATTTGTGTAGAATTGAGTTACGAGAGGTGGAAGGAAGCACAAGAGTTCCTGATGAACTAATTGAAAGGTTAGTTCCAGCAGCCTTGCCGTCCCGGCAAGTGGTAGCAAGCGAAGTCAAGTACACATTGCCTCATGTCGCAGTAGCGAAATTTCCTCAACTTTTCGGAGAGTTGGAAAACCTCATCGCTGGTGACGAGGGATATCGAAGTGGACTATTGAGCTATGGTGTTTCAATGACGACGTTATCTGAGGTTTGTCAGGATCCATTATTTTTTATAACCAACGACTCATTTGATTTTTTTGTTTAGGTGTTCTTGAAGATTTCAAACGACATTGACGTTCAGGTTCCAGGATCAAGTCATGAGCCAATACCTCATAGACGAAGAATGAGTAGAAACAGCAACTCGTCTAACGATAGCTTGAATGCTCATCCAATTGTTGGCAACAGTGGCAGTGGCAGTTCTGAGATTGGAAATAATTTGATTCGAGACATTGGGGGTTTAGCACCAAACTGGTTTTCCACATTCAAAGCAATGTGTGTACTCAGATTTAGGCGACTTTTGAGAAATCCACAAGCCTTGTTCTTCACAATTGTGATGCCGGTGATCCTGGTGATCATTGGGTTTGGAGTATTAAAGGCACAGAGTGGGAATGGGAGTCAGACATCCGTGACCTTTTCAAGTGACGAGAAAAGTAGCTTTTATCCAGGAGTGGGTATAGCTATCAATGATGCTTCTGGGGATATTGCTCATACTTTAATGGAGAGGGGACTGATTGTTCACAACTACAGTGGAAGATTCCCAGACCTGCTAAACACTAATCAACCAGAAGGAACCATGGCTGCTATGACCACTGAGGCAGGCACTGCTTTGATTAGAATTAATGGCACATTCCTCCACTCTCCAGGAATAATTCAGAATGCCGTTTCCCAATTTTTCTCCAAGTAAGGACTTATTACTTATTGAATGGTTCGTGGATTTTAGTCTTAAAAATTAATATCCCTTTCTCTTTTAGCAACACTGTCAAAATTACAACTATCAATGAACCATTTCCCTCACAGAAGCTTACTTTCAGTCAGGGTTCCTTTGGGTTTATTGGATTTTTGGTCGCACCCGTTTTTACATTTGCAGCCGTCGGCATGGTAATGGAAATAGTGAATGATCGAGAGGTAATTACATTATCCACTCTCCAAAAAAATAATTTACAGTAAATGTTTCAACTTTTGCATTACAGAAACATACCAGGAACCACCTCCGAGTGAATGGCCTTTCTTTCACTATGTACTTCTCTTCCATGCTCTTCGTCTTTGGACTCATGTCTTTATTCATCACGGTCATGGAAATTATTGCCATTCTTATTTTCAACGTTCCAGCCTTCTCCAATCCTTACGCCCTCACCGCAACCGCGTGTCTCGTTGTTCTGTTTATCCTACCTTGCCTTCTATTCAGTGCTGCATTTTCCTACTTATTCAACAAAATGGAAACCGCACAAACCCTCTTCTCTACACTGGCGTATTGGATGGGATTTGCCTTCGGATTCGCAGTATGCATTCGTATTCCATTTTTACATGATAATTTGTAACTTATAATTTTGTCTTTCAGATTATCATGATTGACTTGTTGGCTCCGGACCATTCTTTCATGCTACATACAATTTTCTCATTTTTGAACGTATTCTACATCCCCTACGGAATCTTCTACTTCGTTCAGCGTGTACACTCCGTCTGTCTCATGTTGAACACTTGCGAGTCCCTCTCCTTTGCAAGTTATACTGGAAGGGAATTTGGAATCATGGTTGTGGCAATGTTGGTGCAGATCCCCGTATTTGGCTTAGCTCTGGTGCTGGCAGAATTTTTAAAGGGCGGAAATCAAGGGATTTTGGGTATAATCAAGTCCTGTTTGGGGATAAAGTCTTCGCCACCGAGAAAGCCCAACGCGGCTAATGAACCCCAAGATGACGATGTCGAAAGTGAGAGCACGAGAGTTGGTCAGTATTTCCAACATGCGTCAAACGGTTCAAATTGTGTCGTGGCAGTGAAGGTATATTGATTTTGGGGTGTTTTTGGGCTTAAATTACCTTTTATAATTACATTTTATAGGACTTGCGTAAATCGTACCCGGTTAAAAAGTCAAAATCTAAGGAATCTGAATCTACAGAAGGAGAAGGAGTTCGTAACAATTTCAAGGACGTGGTCAAGGGGCTTAATTTAATGGTTGAAGAAGGTGAAGTGTTTGGCCTATTGGGTCACAACGGAGCTGGAAAAACTACCACAATGAGGCTCATAATTGCAGAAGAGAGTCCCGACTCTGGGAAGGTTTGTTTTTATTTGTGGTTCTTTTACATGGATTAATTTTTTTGATTTGCAGATTCATTTGTGCGGGCATGACGTACAGTCAAATATGTCAAGCGCTTTCCTAAAACTGGGATATTGTCCACAACACGATGCCCTATGGGAGAACATTACTTTAGAAGAGCACATTGAGTTGTATGCCACTATTCGAGGGATTCACCCCAACATTAGAAAAAGGTAGCACGGGATTCTGCAAGTAGTATTGAACCTTCAAACCCTTTATTATTGCAGAACCGTTGATCATTTTCTATCTGGACTCCAAATCGGGGAGCACGCCCAAAAGAGGGCCAGTGCATTGAGTGGTGGGACAAAGCGTAAACTCAGTTATTGCTTGAGTATTCTTGGTGCTCCTAGAATAGTGCTTTTGGACGAGCCGAGCACTGGTATGGACATAGTGTCAAAAAGATTTCTTTGGAACACTGTTATTGGGACGTTTAAGGGTAATTAACCACACCATAAGTGAATTATACAAAGTTACATAACATTTTCGTTTATCTTGTCAAGACAACCGTGGAGCCATCCTCACAACGCACTCAATGGAAGAAGCAGATGCCCTTTGCACTAGAATCGCGATTATGGTTGAAGGTTCCTTACATTGTATTGGATCCCCCCAGCACTTAAAGTCAAAGTTTGGCGTTGGGTATCAGCTAGAGATAAAATTAAAGATGGAGGAAGACGAAGAAGAAGCCAACTCGTCTCATCTTGAATCCACTTCAAGATTTGACTTCATCAAATCCTATTTCCCTTCGAGCAGTTTGACCGAGTCATTTGAGAATCGTGCTGTATTTACCCTCCCGAAGACGAGCGTTTCCTCAGTCCCAGACACTTTCGCCCTCCTTGAAAAATGTAATGGTCTTTATTGAAAGGTTAATCTGAACAACGTTTAATTCTTCTTTTATCTTTTAGTGAAAGAAGAGAACAATATTGAAGAGTATTCATTCAGCCAAACAACTCTGGAGCAAATATTTTTGCAGTTTGCTCAAGACGCAGAGTGTAACAGTGATGACCAAACTTAAAACTCTCTAAGTACAAAACTTTAAGTACTTTTAAAACATACAACTTTGCATATCAGGCAAAAGGCTGTCTTTAAACACATTTGCTTGCATCCAAACAGTATTGTATTTTCGCATTTAACAGCCACAATTGTATTAGCCTCTAAAGTATCCGATGCAAGAAGCAAAAATGTAACGTGTGTACTCACTGTGATAATTACTTACTTTTAATGATCATTTGGTTGTTGTGACGACGACGACGAGCTATCTACAAAAATGCCAGGTGCTTTAAAGGGCTCCGACCCTATCCTGTTAACTATCCTGTGATTTTAATTTACGTACGTGTACAAAAAAGATGATATTAAAAAATACTATGAAACTTAAAAAGATGAGGCCTTTGCCTTGGTTAATGTAAAATGCACATGTATTCAATTACAAAGGCATATAATATGCAATACACGGTTGGAGGAACAACCCCTCCGCAAAAAAAAAATCTTAAGAGTGAGAAATGAGAAAGTGGGTTGAGATGATGAAATGGAATGACGACGCGGAGTGAAAGTGAAGCACACAAAAGCAAAAGAGTGGGCAGAGTTATTCTCTGCTTTCTCTCTTCTGGTGGTGGTGGTGGTGGTGGTGCTTTCACTTCACTTCGAGCGTCTATAAAAGTCGGACTGGGTCTCAAAATGAAACTCAGTTTTTAACTTGGCCACCTGCAGGATCCAACTCTGAGAGACTCGTACCTATTCCACAGGCGTTGTTACAAAACTCCTCCTGAGAAAAGGAAACTTTCCTTCTCTCTCTTAAATTAGCAGGAGACAGTTTTCAGGACGATACTTTCTCTCCTACCTTCATCACACTTATACCCTACATATCATCATCACATATCAAAAAAATCACAACGACTTACAAATTTGGGTGACTTGAGAATAAAATAATT
>JAQIWU010000461.1:0-26001 GCA_034696445.1 Isotomiella minor
GCTTTTGTACAATTCACACTTGCTGGTCCTTGGCGTATAGAATTTGGTATGCACGAGTCTATTCTTCAGACAAAGATAACGTACATTCGTAACCATCTTTGTTCCAACAAATGTAACGTAACACTACGTACTTCGAACAACTTTCTCTTCGACGAGGTGATGTGCGCTACGTATTGCTTTTATTCCTCAAGACGGTTCCGAAATGGAGTCTCATATTGAGGAGTCCCCGTCATCCTGTAGGAATCAGAGATGGTACAATAAGCAGGAATTCAATTTTAGTAAAGAGTTGTATTGTTGCATCTGTCATTTTCACAGCGAATATTTTAATCAAGCTTTATATTTATTAAGATTGTTCTTATTCGACTTGCAGATTTTACTGGGACTTGTGTATGCTGTTGTTGTTGGTGGCCAACCTGATAATTCTTCCTGTGGCTATTTCCTTCTTCAGAGATGATCTCAGTATCCGTTGGATTGCTTTCAATTGCCTTTCGGACACTATCTTCCTTATTGACATTGCCGTTAATTTTAGAACAGGTAAGCTCTTTCTACATTATTTGTAAAACGTATTGTATTACTAAGCTGCCTTTAAATGATGACTGTACAAAGGAAAAAAAGAAAGTTTTTGGAGAAATATAAATGAGGTGTATCCTCATTTTAAGTTATGTAACGCAAAGACAACTCCTGTGGCGCATTGGTTTTCTATTCTATGGGCATTGAATCATTTTCCTAGGGCACAAGGAGATTGGTACAAAAATGATATTAGAGATAGCGACAAACCACAAAAAATGAATAAAAATGTGCCGAGAGAATAAACGTTAACTCAGCAAGAAATACGATATACAATATTAAATTATTGAATTTGGTTGGATTTGAATGAGAAGCGCCTTGGGTTTCAGAGATACCTTCCCTTTGTGCTGCCCATTCTCTTGTTCGTTTTCTTCAATTTGTGGAGGTGGCTTAACAGGATACCCATACTGAGCCAACGTGAACAGCCTAGAATCTCCAAGTCGTCGTGTCATATTTTGTTCTCGTAAGAAGAAGAAGAATACTGCAATGGCAATGACGCCAGGATTGAAATTGGTTATGGATGAGAAAACATCCTGACGTGAATGAAAGAGTGACTGAATGACTGAGATATTGACAGATGGTACAGGAAGGAACTGAAATTCACTTTGTATTAAGGAATATCGAGACTCCAAAGTCAATGAAAAGAAACATTTTATAGTCCGTAATAAAATTAAATGACAAGGGAGTCATCACTTCTGTCCCTTTTTCTTCAACGAGAAAGGAAACCCCTTGAGGATGTGATGACTATGATTCCTGCAATTTTTTCATAACGTTAGGAGGGGGATATTTGAGATCGAAAAGAATAGCATATATAGAAGACGACGCGAAAAATGCTATAGAGTTGCTTTCACCGACTTTCACGAACTCCTTTGTCAAAATGGGCATTGCATAACTACATAATAGATCTCGTCAGTCACCTATTTCAAGTGCATTATGGTAACGGCGCCTGGTCGCGATGGGAATGTTAAATAACCGCGTGCAACGTAGGCAGTATGCTATTGGGGTTTCCCAATTTTATATATTTGGACCGATATAATGAATGCGCAAAAATTACACCCAAAAAATGAAGGTAACAATGGCCAACTTTCCTATTCTTGTGCTAAATACTTAAAGTAGTTCAAGGATAACAGAATATGAAGAAGAAAATATATAGAGGGAGATAGCAAAGATCATTTTCTGTAAAAGTTGCAAACTAGTGCTATTGTACTCCTAAGGGATGTGATTTAAAACTCTTGTATACAGCTGCCACGGGTGTAATAGAAGATCATTAATCCTCCAAACCTGTTTCCTTTAACATGAGACATCTCGCCTTCCTTCCCTACTTTCTCCTCCCTTGGATACCTCGTTACTTTTTGTAGGCAAGTGGAAAATAAAATAAATTTTAAAATAGTTCATTGCAAGGTGTTGGGTGAAATTTCTCACTGCTCTCTTGTACCTTTCCTCCTGAATTACAGTTTCAAATCCACAAGCAGTTTTAGCATTATTGCTATGCTGTGTTTCTTGTCTTGTTAATGTCTTCTTTATTGGGTTAACCGTTCTTGAGAAATTTTCCACACTTTGGTAAGCATAATGTTCTCACCCTTTTTGTACTGGGGTGAAATTGAAGAAGTCACCTTAATGCAAAAAAACATTCTGTAAAACCTTTTTCAAATGACGCTTTCAGAAAAGAGGTAGAGTTGAAAGTTGTTCAAGACCCGCAATTTCTTTTAAAGTTACTTTTCACTTTGCATGACCAATTCCAACTTTTGTAAGGTACATTAAAATCTAAAAATAGAGCGAAATTCAGAAAATGTTCTGATTACTTTTGAGTAAAGCATTAGACCATTATTGAATTCCTTCTGAAAAGTTTCCTCTCTCTCCCTCTTTTCATTTATTTCTTTGACTACCGTAACCGCAACCACAAAGCGGAAGAGGAAGGATATACAAAGAAAGTCAAAGTAAGCATAGAAGGATGATGGGTACCTATGGGATGGAACTTTAGGGAGGAGAAAAGAGGATAAAGACAGCACATTTTATTTTTCTCCATTAAAAAGCAATCTATCATAACTTACCTTGCTATCAACTTATCAACATCAGGCTTGTGTAAGCAAGTCTGGTGAAAGCAAGAACTAAGAATGGACATTTACCTCCTTCAAGATGTGTTCCAGTCAGACTGTTTTTGACTGGAGATTGAAAAGCCAACGGTGGCTTTTACTTTTTGTCTTGCGTTGAGAGTATATCGGCTTTTGCATAATGTATCCCTTCCGTGATATATATCGAAAGTGAAATTTAGCCCAGTTTTAAGTAATTTGATCTGTGGAAACATTGCATGCCATAGCATAACTGTGTGTCTATATATACTTGACTTATGTCGCAAAGCATTATTCCCTCACGTTCATGGTTGGAGAGGAGAAAACATGGAGATAAAATCGAGGAAGAAGAATATGGATGACCTAGTCAAAATTCAGACTCTCAATCTACTCCTTGCACGGCAGGACGTTGTCTAATGGTGAATTGGAAGTGAGGAAAACGCAAGGGATGGTCTCACAGTCTGGCATGGAAACTGACATAGAAAAAGCCGCATCATCATAAATCATTCTGAGAGAAATGTCTGGATTCTCCCTGCTCTCACTGGCTGCTGTGTCAGTCTCCCTGTGCAGTCTAACCCGCTGACTATAGGTGGGCTTGGGAAAAAGAGAAAGAAAGAAGAGGAGAGAAAGTGTCTTTATGGAGAATAAAAGAGAGAACAGGAGCTCTGGAGAAAGGAGCCAACGACGAGGTATGCTCCTTTTCCTTTGGCAAAGTGAAAATAGAGAATGGGAAGGAGGAAGAGAAGTGTCCAAGTTTGGACTTTGATTTGGCTTCCTTTTTCCTCCCTTTCTCTCGTGAAGAAGAACATTTTTCACCGTGATATTCATCCTCAAATAAATTTTCACAGCTTTAGAAGATTCAAATTTCAAGATAAAAGGAAAAGAAAGAGTAAATAAAACAAGGTGTCGTCGTCTTTGTCCTGAAAACCTATGTCAATTAGACAGTCGAGGGCCATGAATTAATAACTCAGTCCATTAACAAGAAAGACGTTTTCGACTCTCTCCAGTCTTAAGTCTCTGGCGGATTTACTTAAGCTGTAATAATGATGGGAAAGCAAATCTCACGTCTTTGTTGCCTTTTTTGTATATTCAATGAATAAAATACACAACGAGGTTTAACAGCTTGTGCATATTTTTTTTACTCGGCATCATCTGGTTCATCTCATCTCTTCAAAAATGGAAAATTTTCTCATTAATTTCTTTCTTTTTTGTTCTCGAGTGGAGAGAATTCATTCAGGCATGAGTTGAGTGAACGGCGAGTTGAGTCAAGATGATTTCTTCCAATCCAACGGTCCAAACTAAACTAAAAACAGAAAAAGGAGGAAGATAGATTCTTCTCCTAAATGCATTAAACATTTCTGGAATATGGAACTAAGCCCAGATTTAGGAAGGGATGGCTTTTAGCCTTTAGTTTTTAGCCATAGACGCCCAGTGACAAGGGAAAAAAAGTTGATATACGGCATTATCGATCTTTATCATTACTTTCTCTTTGATATTTAATACAACTGACTGGGCATATAATTTATGCCGATTAGTGCATCACTTTTTATGTAACCTCATTTTTTCCTTTCTTTCTTTCGCCTTTCTCCTTAGGTTTTTTCCCTATAAGGGATTGCGGGGTATCACCTTTTAGCAAGTCAGCTAGATAGGCTTCAAAGTCAGATTTGATTTTGTGATTTGTGACACAAGAACACCTCGTTCATTGTATAATCTCAGGATTGTTAGTGGAAATAAATTCTGACCTTTATGATAATGTAAATAACGTTGATCTTTAAACAATGGAGGTTACCAAAGTCTTATTTCGCACACCACAAGCCACAGAAATCCAAATCTTGCTTATTTTGATGGCGTTTTGACTGTGAATCTTAAGAATAAAAATATGTTGTAGTTCATTGGTGTCTGAGGACGTCCGTTCCGTCCGTTGGAACAGGTGTATAATGTAGAATAAAACTTATTCGCCACGAGGATACGAGTAGTAAATCTATAATTGACGTAAATAGCTCACAAGGTGCCCATTAACGATGGAAACACTCATCCCTGAGCGCACCGCAATGTATTTTACCTAAAAGCCGTCCTGTTCTACTATAGCTTCATGTAGATATCCATCGCATTGATATAACTAGTAATGTCGGTGTAGTTTATGGCCTGAAGAAAGATCTATGTTCTCTATAATAAACGCTAATGGAACATGCAGATAAAATACCTACCTACTTTCTGATTGGCATCCATTTTTATTCATGTCTTTCAGGTTGGGTCTGGGATGGATTGAAAAAGTTCGGGTTTTAGAGTAAACATTGAAAAATAGCATAATGATTTTTGTGCAGTCCCATGATCATTAATTCTTGGTAGTTTTTTGCTTTCATGCACTCACTCAAACATGGCGATGTCATTATTGGACAGATGAAAACAGTTTGAGGAAGTCAATAATAATACAGATGAATTAATCCACTGCTGTATATCGACGAGGAAAGTAGTTTGCCTCTACCTTAGGTACTTTAATGCAGAGTACGTGACCCATTTCATGACAGCATTATTGGGGAATGGTAAATAGCTTTCACTGTTCACCACTTCCTCTTGACAATGTTTCCCTTTACCTCGAAGCACGATGGTTAAAAGCTAGTTTGTGATATAACACCTTCAACTTGGACGTAAAATATTTTCCGGATGAAGTGGCACGTCTCAAGGTTTCAAGACATGCCACTATTTCTAATGATCTTACTATAGAAATAGAAAGGTGAGCCATGTTGATAGCTGAATGGCCGAATGTTGTCTTCTTTTTGATCGCTAAAAGCTTACATACACTGCTCATGGAAATGCTTT
This sequence comes from Isotomiella minor, assembly GCA_034696445.1. Taxonomy (NCBI): domain Eukaryota; kingdom Metazoa; phylum Arthropoda; class Collembola; order Entomobryomorpha; family Isotomidae; genus Isotomiella; species Isotomiella minor. The sequence goes on from JAQIWU010000461.1 coordinate 5,457, forward strand.
CATATTGAATACTACATTTTGCCAATAATAAGGCAGAGGTTACTTGGGTGACGTCATTCTCGCGTGCAGTATTGAGTATTAGTTAGTTACGAAGTAGGAGTGAAAATCCAATACACATGATTATCATTCCTGGTGGTATCAGTGGTTATAGAAAGGACATATACACGACGTGAAAAGTATGTATGAAGAAAGCGTCACACGCGAGCGAATAAAGAAACCACCCAGCAGGTTTGCAGGACGGTGAAAGTTATATATTGACGGGTTGGCTTGACATTTGGAAGTTTTGTGATCTCATGTCATAAAGAGAAAATGAGAATCAGGTGCATTTTTATTATTATTAGTCATATATACTGCACTCGGCTAGGCACTACTACTAACAATAGACATAATGGGGAAAGTGATTATTCGGGGCTAGCCAGATCCACGCTTGGCCTAGCTTCTTTCATCTCCTACAACTTCAACCAACCTGGCATTGATGCTACCACGCTCAACTAAAACTGCTATAAAAGCATGGTTTTCGCCAATATAAGGCTGCGGAGGTAGGCAGAAAACGTCAAAGCAAAGGTCCCAAGCTTTAACCACAAAAGTTAAAGAAATTGCCTTAATTTCCCTTTCTCTCTCTCTCTTTCCTTCGCCTCTTCATTCTTACACTTTCACTATTACCACTTGCAAACAAATCAATACCTTTTCTCATTTCATTCAAACTCAAACCTTAGAAAGTCAAAGTTTGTATTGGACTTGAGGCTGAGTTGGGACTGCTAAGAGGAGGCATGATCACCCTTCAATCTAAATTTCTCCAGTAATTTGAGCCTTTTAGAATTTCGTCAAGCCAATACATATGCATGCAGTCAATGTTGGCTTTACCTTCATTTTGAAGACTATGGAGAGGAGGTACTCAAAACTTTTGACTCTGACGAATGTTCCTTTATTTTATAAGATTGGGAAGAAAGCAAGAAACCTCGCAATTTCTCTTTTATATATTTTCGATCTAAACTTAAGAAAATGGTCGACAGGGTTGAAGTTTAACATTAACATTTGAAGTTTGGACATTTGTGGGAAAGTTTTCTCGTAAAATAGCTGTAATTCGCAAGTGTCTGCAAATACTCCGGGCGCACCTATAGAAAACTCGTTTCCTCCATTCCACACTTTACCCCCGTATCCTACATATAATCGAACTTTGAATGACAAATTGAGGAAAGGCGTCTCTTTTACATAAGATCGAACCAAGGGTTGATTGGAAATTTCAATTCTTGAAGTTTGCTTTCTCTGATGGAATGAGGGCTGCCGTCATTCAGACCGCTGTTTTAATTCATTTGCCATAGTTCTTTAAGCTTACATATCCTAATTTTTCATTATTGCTGGAACTAAAAATAAAACTCGGCACATATTATTGCAATTGGGTTTATTTGTTAAATAATTGTTTTCTCACCGAATGTGAAGGAAGTGCTTCAGAGTTTCTGTATGAATATGAATAGCTTCCACGGGAAAGGAGATTTTTGATGGACATAGTTTTCACCTGCAACACCCACCGTTTATCTTACGAAAACCTTATACTTTCGCGAAGAAGTGTGAGAACTATTTACGAGCCGGAAGTTTATATTTCCTTTTCCGTTGTTTTTTTGAGGATGAAAAATGTTATCCCTTCATACCTAATAAGCTGAAAAAGTAAATGGAACTTCACTTCATAGCATCGTCCTGTGGATGTGAAACGAAACCAGGGATGATGAATGATTTTTGTCTTTGAGTCTTCCATAAATGTAGAGAAAGTAATTTTTTCTTGTTAAGAAATGTTTCTTTTTTCTCATTAAAGCTGTCTCAAACGAAAGGCCGTTCACATGTTGAATTCTCTTTTCTCTTTTCAGGAATAATGCTGAAGGACAATGCGGAGCAAGTAATTCTAGACCCTGTTTTAATAGCAAAACATTACTTGAAGACTTGGTTTGCGTTGGACTTAATATCATCCATTCCATTGGACTACATTGTGCTCATTGTTTGTTACTTGGAATACTGCGTAAGCCACCACTTATAATTTGCTAATTAATATGGTGTAAAAACGGACGACTGTGCGCTAAATACATTGGAAAATTACTTTCTCTCCTATGCTTTTAAAAATCAAAGTGGCGATGGGACGGAGAGTTTACTGAACTACATAACACACATTCCCTCTCCCCGGGGTTTAATACTCTCAAGGACAAACTGAGCATGAAGTGTGACAAATTTTAACGCAATTTTCGTCATGGTCGTGATACTGTAATGAGAGTTAGACAGACTGAGGAAAAACACGAACGTACAACCACAAACTTCACCATGAAAAGACAGACAGACTAAAAGTAATAAACTGGGAAATGAGAATGTGATGACTTTCATCAAGGCATGCTTGAGAGAAGATCCATCCACCGACCAAAGTTTACTTTATATACCACACTTGCCCGAAATTGAGTGTACAATAATTTTAATAAGAAAATGCTATGTTACGTGTAGAAATCTACGAAAGAGGAGAGAAAAGCCACATCCTCCACCACTTTCTCTTTTTATTCCAACATCAACAACCCAGGGAGGAGAGAAGGAAACATTAAATGCAAATTTTGATGAAATTCCAAGTGTGATTGATGTCTTATTGTCAATGAAATTTGTAAATGCGATACTGAAATGTACTAAACAGCCACAGAAATTTTATTTTGATCCAGGAAGGCCATTGTAGATTAGATTTGACTTTGAAATTGTCACTACTGTAGTAAAAAACTTGACGACAGACCTTGGAGCAGGTCTTGTCATTGTCTATTTATTTTTCTTTATGTAAGAGGTTCGCATGTTCATACCTGACAGTTTCCTTTCCTTTTTATTTCATACTCTCCCAACCGAATGTAGCACACAAGTCGTAAATATTTATATGACTCTTACATAAAACGGTTGAGTGAAAGTGTCACTTGCTCTTGCGTCTTTTGGAGGGGAAATGTGAGGTTCAAGAATCACATAAAGCACATTCACACCAACCAAGAGTGCTCTTATGCTGTTGGCTCAACCAACAACAGTACTTACCGCTTGTCGTCTAATATCACGCCCTACTTCACTTGTACATACATTCTGTAATCTTTGTTATTGCTTTTGTAGGATTTCAGTGACAGTGTCCACAGCTTCCAATTTATCCACGCCGGTCGAGCGCTCAAGATATTGAGAATGGTCAAGCTCCTCAGCTTGGTCCGCCTCTTGAGGCTCTCGCGTCTAGTTAGATACGTGTCTCAGTGGGAGGAAGTTTACGTAAGTGAAATGACCCCTCATTTTTCACCAATAAAATAAATGTGAGGAATTATACTTTCTCCTATGGTGCACAGAGACTAAAAAGCAGGCACCCAGATTTTATATAACAAAATTTTGGGCCTCTCAATTTCTGTAAAAATGAATCTTTTAATCCCACTTTCACAAGTATGATTTTTGTTCTCACGTCTCGATTATTGTGCTATAGTCAAAGCAGCGTCACAACATAACCAAGCCGTTGTCACCTCAATGTTTTCTGTATTTAATTGTGGAAAACAAATGAACGCTTCCATGTACCCTGTGTTGACTCGCCTTTTAAAATTATGTTCTCCTTTGATCTCTTTGTTTTTGGCTTCTTGTTTGTAGATTATCTATTTTTTGTGCTGCTGCAGCTCGGTGGCAAATCGTATCGTACGCTAAGTTTACCAGAACCAATCTCCTTTCCTTCCTTGCTTAATGTGATATATAAGATTAAAGAACTCCGGAACGTGTGCATGTGATGTGAAACAAAAGGATACCTTGTTATCCAAAGAGGATAATATTTTTTTGATCAATCCCTGGCAGTGTTGATCCAAAGAACGACCAGCAACCATTCCCTGCTAATCTGCAACGTACCCATTAAAATGCCAAAAAGACTTGTTTCAAGACCACCAACAAAAATCCCATAAATATAAATTGCACATGGTACCAGACTGGCTCTAGGAAAAAGGCCCCTGTGGCCCATGGTATAGAAGGGTATAGGGCCACGGATGAGAGAGGAAGTCAAGGGGGATTATAAACATTAGCCCGTGCTTTAGTTACTTCATGTTTCAATGTGCCGGATTACATGGGAGCTTTCTCTTTCGTGCACCAAAGGACGGGTAAATGAGATGGGAAATCCAATTCTATGTCCAATTGTATCACGAAGCGGATTGTAGTCAGCAAGGTAATTTGGTTGGTTTAGAAAGTCCTTTAGGGTTCACTTTATCCTCATTTTGAGCGTATCACAACTTTAACTCGTTTACTTTCTCTATTTCCTTCCCTTCAGATTCTTCATTCTCCATTTTTTTTCAGTGAATCAGTTATGCCTTATGCTGTGCTAAGATTTTTTTTCCTCTAAACTGCAGGTTTTCCCTTGTCGCATCTGAAATAGGCATGTCTGTGGGGTGGCTCGTAATCTTCTTGTTTGCGAAGCGATGGAACAGGGACAGAAAATGAGATAATGGCGTTAAACACACGGATCTTTTATTGTCCTGTACAAAAATGTAGCTCAGTTGTGGTCCCAAAATGACTGGCGATTAGAAGAGTATAAAATAAATTGAATATGCTAATTTGATGAAACTTTGCGGTGATATGGACGAGGAGGAGGCGAGTACGAGCAAGTACGTTGAAAGAACGGATCGTGCACCATCATGAAGAAGGAGAGTAATAGAGGCCCTTTTTTATTTGCAAAAATGAGATGAATTTGCAAGTTTAAGACATTTATCATCCCAAGCTTGCGTTTTGCCTGAGACATGAAGATACACTCCCTATGTCATTTCCACAAATTGAGAAACACTATGACTGACTGCCACGCCACTCAACGCAGCGATTTTCTGTCCTCCTTCGGGAATTCATAAAGTCCACAAAAAACTCTATAGAGCAATATGTCTTACGAGGTCTAGTAAGGCGACTGCTTAAGGGGATTTTTTGTTCCGAAATGTTGAAATTGGAGCACTCATTTACTTCCATCAGTGAAAGTCCCCACTCCATCCAAATAAATCTGATCAAAAAGGTGTAGTTTTTGGACAGAAAGAAGGCTCGTATGCATTCTTAGTCACTTAGATTTGTAGACTTTTCTATTCTTTGCTGCTTAATTAAAGTACAAGGCTTTTGCAAGCACAATCTGAAAAGCCTCTGACATTTAGGCACTTATAGAAATAGCCGTGACCATTATAGTGTCAAATAAAAGGTCATCAAAATGTTCTTTATATTCAAGCACGCATTGTCCCCTTCGCCATTTCCTTTTACGTTTGTTTTTGTCTTTATATACGATTTACTATTATTCACACAGCTGCGTCAAAGCCTGCACCAAAAACGTACTCGAGAGCGACGAGACTCTGCTTCTTTCGGGAGAAAGGAACCTTTTTCGGGGAAAAATCTTATTTTACAGGTAGGTTACCTGTCGTCCCAAGAATCCACCTTGAATTGTGAATTGAATTGAATGAGTCAACCCCGGACTATTGTAACCATACCTTTTACAACACACACCCTTTGCAGTCCACCCACCCACTCACGTAACACCGCATGTACTTAAAGTGATGAAAAAACTCTTTAACAAAATAAATGAGGACGTCATACGAATCTACTTCTTTAGATTAACCCCATCGGTCTTGAACGCTGACTCATCAGTGACAAACATTGACTCTGTTTTACTTGTGCATGCTGCATGGCTTTGTTAATTGGCAAGGACGAATGGTGCGCACAGCTTTCTCTGCTCCCATCATCATCAATCGAAATAATTAATGACACTTGCATGCCCTGTTCAGTTGAATGTAGTCGCTATATTGCCTTTGATATAAAGCTTCACAATTTTTAAAATATGCACCGAATATTTATAAAAAAAGGTTGATAAGAAAGAGACAGTTTGTGGCCTCAATGTTCATTCGTCAAAATTTAGTATTTTTACCCTGTGTTACCAAACCAATCTCAAAATTGGTTACATCATCGCGAGACCAATTTGAATTTCACTTGATACCCGTGAAATTTTGTGTGTTGTACGTTTCTATCGTTGTCCCTGTAACCTTTTAGCATTGTTGTTGTATAAGTATGATGTTCGTTCGTGGTATGTGATCAGAGTTCAAAATTATGCAATGTAAATGTGGAAAGGTTGTTGTAATTAGGCGTGTTGCATACTATTACACCCGCCCCCCCCTCAAATTTCAAATTTTAAGCAATTTAGTGACATGTTTTTTGAGGCAGAAGAGTTCCTTTCCCGAAAGGAGTCGTGTGGCGTCGCTGATATTTTACCTCTGTAAGACAAAAATGTTGGCCAAAGTGTTTGGGATCTGTTACGAGGCTTTTAATTATTGATGTCAATTTCTTACATGTACATTTATCTATGAAAGCTGTACTTTTTATGTAGCTTTGTGCATGAGACATTTATGAATCGCAGTAAAAACAATATAAATATTTTTTGATTTATTATTCTATACTTTGTGCTACGCCAAAGCTTAGTTACGAATCATTTTTTAAATGAGTTGCAAACTTCATCAGCATCCAATTCTTTTGTAGTTTTAATTTTTTAAATTCGTTTAACAGAATAATGCTATACAACTACTACTTCAAATACTTACTAATGATCATGTCATTAACAATGATGTATTGAAACAAGCACATTATGTAAAAGAGATCTTCGGATTAATAGACTTTCACTCAACTTTTCCAAAATCTAACTGACAGCATTACTAACAAACAGTTGTATATAATCTTCTCTCTCTCTCCTCTGTATAACACTTGTATACTGACTTACTTCCATGAAAGTTGTACGCATTCATTATTAATCATGTTTAACTTGGTCTTCTAGAGGAGCTTCAACTTCGTGTGAAAACTTTAAATGTGATTATTTCAATTCTATACAGTTTCTGAATATGGCCTCGGTGTTCATGCGGATATTCAATTTGATATGCATGATGCTACTTATTGGACATTGGTCTGGTTGCCTCCAGTTTCTTGTGCCTATGCTCCAAGGGTTCCCTTCTAACTCGTGGGTTGCAATAAACGAGCTCCAGGTAAGCCTTTTGTTATCTACCGCACATTTGGCATTGAAAACCTGTCGTTCATTAAATTAGAATGGCACAAAGTTCTTATGACTGGTGTTGTTAAAGGTACTACTGAACGACTGTTTTTGTGTTCTATCCATCTCTGCATTTGTGGGATAAAGACCGTAACTCAAGTGCACTTTGAACTAGAAGAGACAATTTTTATTATTATTACTGTTATGAGGATCATAAATCCTCATTCAAAACTTTCCAAGATCCTCTGAGCAGTCTATTTCTGAATTTCCTATCCGCATACAAGCCAATAGATGATAACGTTTGCGACTTTCTCTCTTACAGACTAGCCTTTCTTGTAATTTGAAACTTGAGTTGAATACTTGCACATAAAGAAATTCGAAAGAGTGAAAGTTAGAAGTCTTCCAAAGAAATGTTTCCAAAATTGTGTCCTCCCTTGTGCCTTATCCACTTGTAATTGATATCATGAAACCATTGGCATTGATTATTTAACAAGAGCTGCATAAATTCGGGATTTGCATTATGCCATGTGAGAGGAAACTCAAAATCTTGATGGCATCGGAAGAGCCTGTGCTCACAACACAGCTATTAACAGTGAAAGCATTCTGCACTCGTGTCAAAAGAGAAAGCCTCCAGGCATGGTTTGTAATAATAAGCGGTTGGATCAAGGTCGATGTTGGATGTCACACAAGCCTGGGAGGAGGAAGTTTATCTGCAAATCTGGCGATTTTTACGAGCATATTTTTGGGCTTCATGCTTCTTGGAGAAATATACAAAAGAAAGCAGTTCTACAAGATTGTCTATCTTGGCATGACATGCAAAGCGACAATCTATAAGTGAAAGCAAGCTTAGAAAAACCAAGAGGCTTTTGTTGATGAAGGACATTACACACATGTCAGTGCTAGCTAATGCATGTAGGTAGGCTTCCATGCAATATGATTGGAGTGGAGTGTCTTTAGACGCCGAGGATAATGGAGCTTCACACACGCCGAAAGAATCTAAATATAACTGTGTCAATTTCCATTTATGACCTTGTAGCATTAACACGTATTTGATTAACAAGCACACGAAAGAACAGAAAAGCCTAGGGTCTATCCCTAACGACAAGACGAGACGATAGGCATACTTCCTGCCGTCACAAGTCGTCAAGGTGAGACGCTTTGCGATGAGCTTTGAAGTGGAAAGAGCATCAATCAAATGAAAAATGGCTCCATTAATTCATCTCTCAGTCTAATTCAAAGGCATGGGAGAGGAGACGGAGGTGAAAGTGAGAAATGAAAGCCCAGCTTAGAAATGTTCCTTTTCCATGCAAACAAATCTGTCATTCATTCAAGCTCACTCTTTCTCTCTTCTCTTCACCCGCACCACCACTTCTTGTTACTTTGATGTAGACTTTTGTCTATATGAAAGGAAGAGACTAATCTTTTCATACCAGTGAGCCTCCGACCAATCTTTTATTAAAATTAGCATGACTGGAAAATCTATCTTCTCTCTTCACAACCGTTCATTCTTTATTTAATGTGCCGACTATCATCGGATAGCATAATGCAACATATAACGTCCTTACTTGTTTTTTTATGAAGAATTTTGTATGTTTTTTTAGGACGCTTTTTGGTTGGAGCAATACTCTTGGGCTCTGTTCAAAGCGATGTCTCACATGCTGTGCATCGGTTATGGACGATTCCCCCCTCAGAGTCTGACGGACATGTGGCTCACAATGCTGTCTATGATCTCGGGGGCCACTTGCTACGCCCTCTTCCTCGGGCATGCTACCAATTTAATTCAAAGTCTTGATTCTTCCAGGAGACAATATCGGGAAAAGGTAATGCAATGCGTCTATTTTTAAATCTTTCCTAGATATAGTCGTGGTGCTTTCCCTTTCACATGAGATGAGACCGGAAGTATTTACTTAGAAGAAAGATAAAGTGTACTCTGTTCCCATCTCATCGACGATCAGAAGAAAAAGTAATTGGGTCTAAAAGAAAAAGAAAGTGTATAGCAAAGTTAGAGATCAATCACTTCAACTTGATAGGATCAACTCGAGCAGTGTTGACGCTACAGGCTATTTTTATGTTACCAACTTTCACTTGAATACAAACACTCTTTTTTTACCTTTCAGTTGAAACAAGTCGAAGAGTACATGGCATATCGTAAACTTCCACGAAATATGAGAGCTCGAATTTCAGAATACTTTGAACATCGGTACCAAGGTAAATTCTTTGATGAGGATGCAATCCTTGGTGAGCTGTCTGAAAAACTACGCGAGGTATGTGGTCATTCCTTTTATCTACCAAATTAATTAAACCTTGGACTCTAACCCATGATGATTTTTAGGATGTGATAAACTATAACTGTCGCTCTTTGGTGGCATCGGTGCCATTTTTTGCTAATGCGGATCCTGACTTTGTCTCTGAGGTTGTTACCAAACTCCAATATGAGGTCTTCCAACCTGGTAACTACAACAAATTCACTCATTACATCCAATTACGTAGATACTCATTCATGGCCATTGAAATTTGCAGGTGATATAATAATTAAGGAGGGGACGATAGGAACAAAAATGTATTTTATTCAAGAGGGGATTGTGGACATAGTGATGGCCAACGGGGAAGTGGCTACTTCATTATCCGACGGGTCTTATTTTGGGGAAATATGTTTATTAACAAATGCCAGGTAAGACAAAACCACATTATCTAAAATTTATTGCTTCCTTGTTAACTACAACTCAAGACACCTTGCCTATGCATATTAAATGAATCAAACATTCCAAGAGAGAATGGCGTAATTGCGAGAGGGGCACAACCACTATAAGTCCTTGGCTAGTATCTTTCCATTATGAAAATAAACAAGCTTGAATAAAGAAACAACAGTGAAATTAATGGAACAATCGTCGCACCTTGCCCCAGGCTGATGGCCATAAAATACACCATTTGCCATTTCCATCCAACTATGAAAGGGCAAAGGATTCATTACAAGGCCTCAAAAACAAGCTATAAAAGCTTTCTCAATTCAACCTTTCCATTAACATTTGAAACGTTTACTTGAAGGCTTTTACTTTCATCACAACAGTCACCATTTATAGTTGTTAAATAAAATGCAATGTAATTGGAGACCTAAGCAACCTCAACTGGTACTACCTACCTATGTATTTTCCCCATGGAAATTTCAGCCACTCTTTGAAGCCTACGTTCCATTTGATTGGTTCCCTTCCCTTCCATATCCTCTCTTCCTTCCGTTTTCCTTCCCTGTCTTTGTGCAGTGGGGACTGTGGTCATTAAACCTGGTTCCCAGTACCCAGAGAGTATTATGTCGTTTCCTTCGTTAAAATGGCTCACCATTCCTCCGGCAACAAAACGACTTACTAAGGAAGAAATGAACACACAACTGTTCAGAATGCATTACCTTGCATTCCTCTCATTCATTTCCTTTTGTTGTCTCTGTCTCCCAGTAATTCCAGTAATTTACGGCTGTCACTGTTAGCACAGTGTCTTCTGCTCACGTCTCACACAGACAAAGACCAACCAAGCGAGGAAGCCAATTCAATTCAAAAAGCAGAGGAGCAGAGATAGTGCACTGAATTAAAGACGGATTTGTTTTATTGCATTTGTAGGAGAGTCGCAAGTGTACGAGCCGAGACCTACTGCAACCTATTTTCTCTAAGTGTGGAACATTTTAACGCTGTTCTTGACCAGTACCCGTTGATGCGAAGGACAATGGAGTCCGTCGCTGCTGAGAGGTAAGTCTCTTCTTCCTTACAGACTTTTCCATCTGTAGACAGACAGATTGAGACTTTCTCCTTTCTCTCTATTTGCTATTTGGCCCGGTCTGGCAAAGCCGAGAGTGGAGTGTAAAAGAAAAGACGTGACTTCACATGCAAACTTTCTCCCTTGATTTTGTAACTTGCTCGCTTTTAAGGAAGTTTTGCCCTACTTTGTTTCATTAGTTGAAAAACGAAATCAAATTGTGCTGAAGAAATTAATTTGAAATCCAAATGAAATGGGACAAAATGTAGGGCCATGACATAAAATCTGGCGAGGGGCCTGGCATTTGCAAGACAGAAAGGATTTTGGTTGTGTAAGAACTGAAGCATTACAAATGTAGCTTTCTCCGAGTTCGATTTTTCTGATTTGTGTGTCAAACGCCTTGGGTATCATCACGGTGTAAATCCAAGATTGTCAGTCAACATCACCTCACCTCCCATTCAACTTTTTTAGACATGAAGGGAAGAGACGCGAGAGAGAGAGAAAAGAAAGGAAAAGTAAAGAGTGCTGTTACTTCTGGAAGTGATGTAGATAAATTCCACTTACAATGCTTTTCATCCAAGATTTACAGTTTCTCCTGTTCCAAAACAGAGAGTAGACAAGAACAAATACGAGTTAGAAGTGTACGCATACAAATGTTTGCATTTGTTTATTCAATCAGAAGATCGACCTTTCCAGAGATCCAAAGATAAACCGTGGGATTGAATGGAAGGTTGAATGTGGCCATATTTGTTTCTGTCTTCTGAACCTGCAATGAATCTCGTCTCAGTTGGTGAATGGTACGAAAAGAAAGAACTGATGGACGTACGGTATAACGGTATGGCGTGGTGGTGTAACTTGAGAGAGAAGAGTGGGTTGAGGAGAGAAAGTAGGTGAAAGTTGGGAGCCATAGTCACGGTGTAATACCGGAGGTAATAAAGAAAGGGCTCATTTCATACCTATCATTTTGACCGGCTATCCTTCTTGTGTCTACATGTACTTCGACTTGGTCTAGTTATTGTGGCACTTATAAGTGGGGGAGTAGTAGTGTGCAAGTGAATCCTATCGACCGTCCTATCCATCACCTAGCCCTCTACAAACACCATTTCTAGCCAGACACCACACTACATAGCACCTACCTATTATTAGTACATTTTTCGTCTTACTTTCTTCATCCATGCCTTCGCTTAGCTTCCATCTTATTGCAGTTTGGTCTTATGTATACGTCCTTGAACAATGCTATGGAAAGAAAGCAGGAGGGGAAACTTCTGTTGACCATCCGCCTCCATGGTCTGAGTCGATTTAATTAATTTTGTTTGCTGGAGGCAAGGATGGAGAGGAGGGGGTATGGACATGGAGGGGGAAAGAAAAACGTACTTTTACTGTATAATGAGGAGATTCGTATTTCCCAAATTAGCCTCCAACTTTTTGATCATCAAAGGTTTTGAGTTATGAAATGGGGTTCTCCCTCCGACAGCGAAAATGGTATTACTTATACTTTACGTACTACCATGGAGAAAGCAGAGAGAAAGCGGTCATCCTCTTCCCAAGTAGAAGAATATACAATAATGGAATGGCAAACGCATCCTACGTACAAACTGAAACAAGAAGAACCACAAAATTCTAATTTTGGAGACAGACTAAAAGCCAAAAATAAAGTATCTAAGCGTGGCATAGCTATTCTCGGATGAACATAGTTTTCATTAAACCACAAAGTGTGTTTCCGTCAAAATGAAGCGTGTCATTCCTCCCTATTGCACAACGCCTTCACATACTTTAGCGTTGGGTGGGGAAAAGTGACAGGCGTCCGTTCGAGAGAAAGCAACTTTTATGCAGATGTTTTGCGTCTCAAATAGATTTTAAGCAAAGAACTTTCTTTTAGAAAGTATGCTGCTACGTGTGGTTGTAAAGTCCTTTGTGTGGAAAGGGTCTGGCGGCCGCATGAATGAAAGTATTTTTACGAGGATATAAACTCCTTCATTTAAGAAGTGGGGAGGACCCATAAAAGGACCATGTAATACAATTACATGATTGATGAAAGGGCTCAAAGCCGTTTGGGGGAAATTTATGACGCAAGAATTTTGTTATAAACGGCACAGTTTCGCAGTTTATGGTCAGTATCGTGGTAAAATTGAGGAAGTTGACACTTTTGTCTGTCTCGTATTGTGTGTTTGAGACAGATGGGAAACCGGAGATAAAAATGCATCATCTTATCTTTGCAGACTGAACAAGATTGGGAAGAATCCCAACCTGGTGGCAACGAGGGAGGATCAGTCAGGTACTTTTTATATATTGTGGAGGCTTTCTCAGGACAAATGGTTGATAACAACTTTGTTGTTCCTAATCAATGTGTTTCAGTGTCCGCAATTGTGACTGCCTTGTCAGAGCAGGCAGCCCATGAAGATGAAGAAGTTGATCTTGCACCAACCCCACCTCCGAGCAATAAATCTAAAGATAAAGACAAGGACAAATGCGACATGAGAGAGTTGACTAAAGCTCTAGCCAAAGTTAATCTGCCTAGACCAAAGTCTGAAAATTGTTTCCTTGCCTCTCTTGAAACTCTAAATCATCCTGCAACCACCGTTTCTGGAACCACCATGGCTTCCGCTATGACATCAGCCTCTTCCAAGTTTCTAGTTGCTGCTGCGACGGCTCCTCTTTTAACAACCCTTGTTCACTCACAAATCGTGGCTCAAGGTCCTCCAGAAGCCTCCATTTCCATAGACATCTCAGGGGTTAAAACAGCCTCTGCTCCAGTAACCCCGATCCCAGGTGCACACAAAGGGTCAAGCACAGCGACATCCTCATCACCAGCCTCAGGATCTGAAAGACCGCCTTCATATTCTCAGATTAGTAGTTCAACAACTGCGCCTACTGCAAGCTCACAAGTCCACATTATCGGACACCCCTTAGTACCTATCACGATCACGACCACTGCAACGGTAACCTCGCCTGCAGTTCCAGCAATAAGTCAGCATACTCAATCGAAACCTGCATTATTCGTTGGTCCTGCCACTCCTCCGACACCAGAAGACCCCTCTTCCCAGCAGGCATCTCACTCTCATCATCTACCAAAAATATCACCGCCTTCAAGTATTGCCATGTCAACCTCAGTCAGACCTCTTATGTCTCCTGCCGTCACCGTCACAAGACCTTCACTTTCAGCTGTCAGCCCCCCTCAACAGCACCCTTCCTCGCACTCCCCTGGAGTGAGAATTCCTTCCTCAGTGACGTCAAAGCCTTCTATGACTCCTCCTGCTGCGTCGCCTTCACCAGCTCCCATGAAGCCTTCAACCACCACTCCTTCTCCTGTCCCTGCGTCTACCGTACCTGTGTCCAGCCGCATTACTTCATCATCTACTACTACGAAATCCGTCAGCAGTCCTGCACCAACATCTTCAAAGCCCAAGCCAGGGGCACCTGCACCTGGTCCAGGAGGAGTATCGAAACCTGCTACAGCTTCTTCGCCATCAACGGCCTCGACAAAAGACAGAAGTACAAGTGGTGCTTCACCTCGACCCCCTGCTGCACTGCCAACGGCAGTGTCTGCACCAGCGCAGCCCCAAGGCGTTCTAACTACAAATATGACGTCAACAGCATCTTCTCAGCCTCCCGCAATTCCCAAGTCCACGTCCAAGGTGACAGATCCAGGGTCTTCTTCTGGTGCACAAGGAGGAACGAGTACTCATCATCAATAGTACACCCATTAGTCTTATTTACTTAATGAAATATATCCATAAGCTAAAGATGTATATTTTATTCGAGACTTAGGCATAACTAAATTAGGTATCTATGTAAGCCCCAACTATAAAGCCCCCTGTCAAAAAAGAAGATGAAGACTTTTAGCAACATTTAGAGATATCATATTACAATTATCTGAAAAAACTGAGCAGATATTTATAAAATTCACAGAGTAAAGTGAATAGAAAGAACAGAAAACTGAGATGCGATACAGCCTTTCCTCAAAGCAATAGTTTTTTAGCCACATACAAGCAGAAAATTACTATACGTATAAATTATTATAAAGTAATTAAGCTAACCACGCCGCGTACCATGACGATAACGTAAGTAGTATGTACAACACACACGCTCCACTACAAAAACGACGCGTTTTTGGAAACACACCCATCCTCCATTAAAATTGCCACATGGTTCTCAACCTAAAGTATTACGCTATGAGACCAGGAATTTAGATGTAAGACCATGAACGAGTCTACCGAAATCGCTTAAACACCTAGTTCATAAGGTACATTTTAAGAATGCAATAATAAGGACGGAAAATATGATGAATTACTTTTGTAAAATGAATAGAAAACCGCTTTATATCGACTATACACTCACGCACTCATCGCCATTCGAACAACCACCCACCCTGGACAAAATCCACCCACTTCAACAAGCAATTAACAGGGACAATTAGCTCCCCATACTACTTTCTCTCTCCTTGTCCTTCTAATGCTATGACAACTGTGGTGTCTAAAAAAACCTAAAATGTGCTGCTAAGGCTGCTGTAGATATTAATGGAATACCTGTAAAGTATTTAAAAAAACTGACTATTGAAATGAGATACATACATATTTTATAGAGGCAATCAATGCATCAATCTACCTTTTGCAAGTTTAAACGAACCACTTTGAAAAGAACACTATAATGTAAATTATAAAGGTTTGTACAGCTTTCGTTTGGTTATTCTTTTGAGTTCCACTTTCTCCCACTGACAGAAAGCGTTGGTCGTCGTCATCATCACCTGTGATCCAGAGTAGTTTCATGAACAGATGAAATTTTTAGACAAATCAGAATATACGATTATCCTTATGATAAGAACATAATAATAAAGAGTACTCTAATGCACTGTATGATAAGGTATGTTAAGGACATAGAGATTGATCGTCGTAGGTAGACTTTTCACAGAGGGCGGAGAAAGCGAATTGCCTGGGTTCTCAAGTTAGGAGAAAGCAAAGTATTCGCCATTTCAGTATTCAGTTTTTAAATCAATTAGCTTTCACACTGCCCACTCAACTGTCAAAAATATTTCAATTAGTTCTTTCTAAAAATTGATTATTATTTAATCCCCATATAAAAATTCCCTAATTTTTCAAATTGTCAAAATAGCAAAACGTTGTCCAAAGCAAACACTACAATTCCCAATCGCTCAGTCATATCATGCCTTTAACAGAAATTAGGCTATTCAAGCAATCCTCCGTTTCATAAGAAATTGTAAAGTCTCCTTTTTGTTCTTCTCAATTCATGCCCTAATTTACCAAATAACCAATTCTGGGCCTGATCCTGGTGCACACTGTGAAAGAATGGTGCTACAACTCATTTTAATGAAATTAGTTAGACGATATGAACACAAAATAGAAACTAATGAAATATATTGACAGCAACTTATAGTGCCTCCGGTAGCCTTTTAGACTCTAGACTTTTGTCAAACTCTCCGATTGATTAAGTGTGTGAAAGTTAATCTATAAATAATGTCGAAGACTAAAACTGTGTAGCTCTCGGTTTAAATACTTTTTAAGTTCTACTATGTATAGTTTATATCCTTCAGTATCTACGAACCACTTCAAAACCTTTTTGTAGCACGTTTTTTGGTAAAATGTGAAGAAAATAAATAAACAACGTTGCTTTTAATTCTAGTTTTATACAACACTCAATACTTTATGAGTTTGTTAATTACAATGGTGCCCACCACCACCACCACCCTTTCCTATAGTCAATAGACTTCCATAATGCTACCTACCTAATAATAAATAAGTTATGCAATTATTTACAACCAAAGTAAAGTAATAACCAAATGACGTGAGTATTATTATCTAAGGTATAAAATATACGAGTCGAATGAAATGAAAGAAAGTGAAATGTGAGAAAGGACATAAAAAATAACTAAAGAGAAGGACTATAAGTGTACTGGGAGTGAAACGAGATGAAATTAAATTAATAAATTGATATACAAAAGAGAATTGATGAAAGCATGGAAAAGCGTATGCATTTTTATTTGCATGAATAAAGCGAACAAAGACCGAACGGGGCAAAGGAGGAACCGATCCGGGAAAACCAGATGTGCCAGAGTTTCAGTTCAGCCCTGCTGACTGACTGTCTGTCGGTTGCTTATCTCTGTTCCTCTTCCTGCTTCGGATTGATAAGCTCGCCTCTCTTCCATATGTGAATTGTGTAGTCATGGGGTAAAAGGCAAGAGTTGAGACACGACCTTTGATTCTTGATTCTGATTTCCGATCATTGTTTCGACTTTTTTTGGTTGAAGAAAGAAAACAGAGGTGATTGACATCTTCCCTTCACCAGTCGACTAATGGATGGAGAAGAGCCAGTCGTCTTCGTCAGTTAGTCAAGGTACGTGCGATGACCAACATCAGAGGTTCGTTTGTGATGAAGAAAGTTTGCATTTCATTTCAGTTGTAATTAAAAAGTCTAGTTCGAGTTGTCACAAAGAAGTTGGGGGGGTGGAGGTACTGCTGCACCAGTACAAATCAAGGACCGATTTGCTGTAAGTCAAGTGATCATTAGGTTTGTTTATACCACGTGTACATTAAACTATTGAATATTGATACAGGGTGAGGACCAGACCGTCATTCGAAGAGACTTGAGGAGTGCCACGAAGCGTGATCAATTCAAGCAAAGTCAAAGTCGACCCCTGAAGTCGGTTGTTGCAGCCTAAACGGGACACTATACTGTAAGTTATATCACCGATGACCCCTTGTAATGTTGAATGGAGTGTCCCTCAAACATTTGGCAAAGTATTCATTCAGTAACTCGTAATGCTAGCTCAAATTTTCCAAGATCGGTTTAAACTGGTTAGTCTTCTGATAGTTTCAAATCAATAATCCGACACGTGAGTACCTCTTTAGGGGATCATCGACTTTGGCACAAACTCCCATCGAACTCAAACATTAGACACCGCAAAATTAGCCGCAATTACGATTGTTATTCATGAGGATGGAGTTTAGTTAGACAGACACATGAAAGATCCGCTTCAATGAATTTTAGAATTGTGTCTCTGTCTGCTAAATCGCATTTTAAATTACATTCTTGAAACATGAGTGTGTGTCACGTAACAGATAAATAATGGCAGGAAATAGACATGTAATAGAATTATTTGATTGGTGCTTCTTTTTTATGGCCGATCATCATCGATCTGAAATGTATCAGGGGATGATATTCTTGAATTCAATTCAAGTGTACTTAGATGCGGGGACTTCTGTTGCATAATTTTCCTCAACACGATCTTTGTCCATATCGTTTTGTAATGCTTGTACTAAATTTCAGACGCTTTTTCTGTTGATGACAGAATGGCTTTATAGAAGAGGTTTTATTCGCACTCATGAAAGAGGAAGTATACTCACATATAGTTTGTACAATTTCGCATTCGGCGAATGGATTTGAACAATGAACACTTGAAACAACATTTTGCCTAGCTGTGTTTGCTTTCTACAAAGTTTGAGTGAAAATAGGAGCAAGGGTGGCATAAAATAGTAATGATAAGTTGACGGGTTTTTCTAAATCAGCATAATGACATTATATTTGAGTTTTTAGTTCGGGATTTATTTATTTATGCTGTGGAGCATTTATGTGTAAGTGAGTAAAATAAAACAGAGTCAACTCCCAGAATTAGATTAGGGCATGTGTGAGAAGCCTTGGTTGAAATTAGTAAACAATTCTTCATTGTGTATCATCATCATCATACAATGCAATTTATTTTGAGCTTATTGGCACACATAGACGCGTCATGAATGAATGACACTGCACTGCACTGGTAACTTATCACTTATCTCGATTTAAATTGGTGGTTTACTATTACTATTGCCGATTTATTGTGCGGAAAAATAGTGAAGTAAGCGGTAACTGGTCTCATATTTGACGTTAATATCAAGATTGACTTGTTGACTAATGTTTGGTGTGTTTTTCTGCATACAGGTTGAATAAGGATCCGATCAAAGACAATCATGGATTTCAATTTGGGTCTGTTAATTGAGTTGACCTGTGTGCCACTGATCATCGCCGCCTACGCCTTGTACCTGAATGGCCAGAAAGCTGCATCGGACAATGTTCACAATCCCGAATTTCTCAAGTTCCAACGCCTTTATTTCCTTCCGTACTTCATGGCGCTGTTCTCGGACTGGCTCCAGGGACCCTACGTCTACAAGTTGTACAGCTACTACGGGTTTCCGCAACGAGAGATAGCAGTCTTGTACGTGGTTGGATTTGCCGCAAGTGTAACGTTTGGGACTGCTACTGGACCTATTGCTGACAAGTAAGCTGAGCTTTGATCTTGAATGTTTGAAAGTTGTATATTTATAAACGTACTTACTGTTCTTCAGATTTGGCCGAAAAAATATGAGTGTGATATTCTGCCTGGTCTACGCCTTTTGCTGTTTGACGAAGCTCTCTTCCAGTTTCAACATTCTTCTGCTGGGTCGCATCTTCGGTGGAATTTCAACATCAATCCTCTTCTCTGTGTTTGAGTCATGGTACGTCCACGAACACAGCATCACTTGGAAGTATCCTTTGGATTGGATGTCATTGACGTTTTCAAAAGCAACATTTTTCAATGGACTACTCGCAATAATCGCTGGAATCGCGGCACAAGCAGGATCCGAATGGTTGGGCTTTGGTCCCGTGGCACCTTTCGTCACTGCCATTCCATTTCTACTTATTGCAGCTGTGATCATTTGGCTTCGATGGGAAGAAAACTACGGCGAGCGGTCAATGAACTGGTCTGGTTCGTGCGTCGAGGGATTTACAACAATCATGAAAAACTACAACATTCTTGCCCTTGGACTAATCCAATCTTTGTTTGAATCAAACATGTACATTTTCGTCTTCTTGTGGACCCCAGTGCTGGATCCTGGCCAACCCCCACTAGGACTAACTTTCTCTACTTTCATGATTGCAATAATGATCGGATCCTCACTTTACAGTATTTTGATCAACCGAGGAGAAAGGCCAGAAGAAATCATGAAGTATTGCGTCGTTCTGATGGGAGTCTCCTTGTTTGTTTGTGCCCTCACCAGCAACCCATCTTTTCCAACTGACTACCTGTACCTGTCATACATTGCTTTCCTTGGAGTGGAAGTCGCCGTTGGCTTATACTTCCCCTGCATTGGAAGACTTCGAGGAGAGACTATTCCAGACAACTTGAGAGCAAACATCATGAATTGGTTCCGGGTCCCCATGAACGCCATCACTTGCGCAGCTCTGGTTGGGATGCATCATTTCGACGATCCTAAAGCTAGTCAATACATGTTTCTCTTGTGCGGCCTCTCTTCCGCTTTGGCCTACCTCATCGCAAGATCCTTCGCAGCCATACCGAAATCAACATCCGATGAAAATATTCTGAAGAATGAAGGCGTTTAATTTCTACATGCCTCAACCACATTCCTAAAATTATTGTTATATATTACTGTGATTTTATACGCCCAAATGGTCCTGCTAAACATAGTCTAGTATATCTGATACACACATCACAATCATGACATGAACAGATCTTAATGTTAACGATAGCAAAAAGCAAGTATGTACTGTAGGAAAATTTTTGTAACAGGAAGCTGTAATAGATACGTAACGTACTTATAATGTACCCGGTACGTAATGATCCGATATAATAACCTTTGCTATATTTGTCGGTCAATAAAATTACAAATGTTTTTAATACTTCTATTGACTCCAGGTTATAAACCTGTCCCATATTTTTACGAGCTTTCATTAAACACCCGGTTAACGACTTCCGGTTTTGACTAGACATGGGTTGTTCCTGAACACAGGAATAAATAATTTGTTCGC
>JAQIWU010000462.1:0-25984 GCA_034696445.1 Isotomiella minor
GCAAGTTGCCATGTGTACCTGCATGATGGCGTAAGGAAATTTACTTTTCCAATCTTACAAATCCATCCTTATCATCTGAATGAACCTCTCCCTCTTTCCCTCGTTAAATACCAACTGTGGACTTTAAACAAATGTAAATCCATACTTCCTGAATCTTGCATATGCTTGCTTTTCCAATGAATTTTATTTAAATCTTTAGTGTGATCGAATAAGCACTCGGACTGTAAACCACCTTGCCACGTGCACGTAGTTTGAGAATGGAGGGCAGAGAAAGGAAGAAATGATACTTTGGTAGGTCACTTATCAAGCAATGCAATACGATCTCATCTCAATCTCCTTGTCGTACGCCAAACTTATCCTTCAAGAGAGAGAGGAGAAAATGTGATCTCTGTTTGTTAAAGAGTTTTGAGATAGCTGAAAATGATAAACTGATTCTGACAGAAAAACACATTACTGCAATTCACAATTTAGTATTCTTTACACCGTATGAATGAATACTTGTGACGGGAGTGGCTCTTTTGATTACTTACTCCCTCTGGTCATTCAATGATTGAGACATTAAAGTTGAAAACTTGAGAGAGGATATAAAAAAAGTGTTATCTGGGCGCAGCTTAACATTGGCATTAAAACACTACTAATGGGTGAAATGGGTAAATAGTATCTTTCCTCCTCCTGATGATGATGACAGGGTTGGGGTCGGTCGGTCGTCATGTCATGACTAAATAATTTGAGGGTATGAAGAATGAGGAGGACCCAAATAAATGACAGCTCTGCTCCTGTGCCTTCCAGAAAAGAGTGAGAAGGAAGTGAAATGCTGTCAAGTTGAGTAAATGTTATTTGCATTAGTCCTTTTAAAACTATTTGCACTGATTATAGGTATGTTAGTGGTAAATGCTTGGTTATGATTCTAGTTTCACGCACTATTCTGCTGCTGCATTTTGTGTCCTTTCGTTCGAGTCGTCTTTTTTTCCTTGTCATTTGTTTCAAACTGACTGAACCTTGTTTGGGTGGAGAGATGAATGGATGGATGGGTGGGTGGATGTGGATGATATGATAATGCGTGAGCTTTTGCATATATGACACTATACTTGAACAAACTTGACTTTGTTGTCTTTGTGCGTTCTGAAATAACTAGTTTTCACTATTCGGGTAGACAACTTGTGTTATTGTCCATTAAAGCAAAGTAAAAAGAGTCTCTATTTTTTAGCTGTCACTCACACCATCACCACATCTTGTCAGTCGTTCCATAAATGGCTGAGAAAATGTGAAACTGGAGGCAATTGAGATTCAGGTTGGATTGAAAAGCAGAAAGAGGAGGAGGAGGAGGAGGAAATTGCAGAGAAGAGGGATCAGTTTTTAGGTCGTTAGGTAGTTGTCAACGAGAAATTAAAATGGAATACCTGTTGTGCGTAAAATTGTAATTGAATTTAATGCCCTGTTGTTGAATATGCTTTTAAGGACAAGATAAACAAAGGGCAAGTATTTGATTTGAATAGAAATGACTGTTTCATTTCTGTTCGTGGATTTAATTATTATTCCTCTACGTACTTGCACGTATGAGGGTGTGGGTGGGAGTGTTTTGCTTTGCAGAGACAGACATGTATAAAGCCTCTTCTATCCATGCTTTTCATTCATTCATTTGTGCGTATACGTACATGCGTGCATCCATGCCATGCAGCTCAGCTATTGATATTTGAACTTGTAAAACAAGCTCTTAAATTACAATTGAAGCATCATAGACCTTGACGTAATTTAATACTCTGTCGATCAGATCACTGATTGGGATTTACCTGTAAATGGTCAGAAGAATTTTAGAAGATGGTGATGATGGAAATAAAGCCTTGGATCCCCCAATGAGTTGTTGAATGAAGAGAGAAGAGGTCACAAGGGTGACCGCTCCATTCACTACTACGAAGAAAGTTGTGGAAGATTGTCATTTGACCAAGTTCTCTTGAGCAGCAAGGAAAATCGTGGAGTTTTTAGACCGACTGTCGGGACTTGGTTTGCCACACAATGAAACTTCCCGTGGAAAATGTTTCTTTGATTATTATTCTCGTGATGAAAAGTCTCAGCTAGAGATGTCAAATGCAGTGGTGGCTGATGGATGCTAGTTGAAGCGTAAAAATTAAGATACTTTCCCCTTCCTTTCCTTTCCTGAGCATTGCTTTTGCTACAGTTGGAGAAGTTGGGGCTTCTGGAGAGAATATCTATCCTCTGGCAAAGATTCCATTTGAATTGGTCAAATATGGAACCGTCGTCAACTAGGTGTGCTTGGTAATAACGAATTTTGATATCAGGGAGACTAATCGAATCCAGATGGTTGTCATAGTCTGCCACTACTGTACTGGAGTGGTGGATGCTGCCGGGGGATGCATGTTTGCAGCTCGACAGAAGCTGGGGAAAGTCGTCATGGTTACTTCTCTCAATTTGATATACAAGACATTATTTATTGTATACATGCTAGATATTATGCAAGGCAGTATTTTTACTATCTTTTGTACAGGTTTTTCTGAAATAAGGCAGAATTTATGTTAATTCGAATAAAAAGAAAGATGCTGATGATAAAGATGGATGGTGACAGTTGTAAAATTGCGTACGGAGAAAACGGTAAAGCTTTGCAAATGTAATTGCAATATCTGCATTCATCAGTTTTGACATTAAGTGAGTTCTACCGAGTGCCCTGGTCTTTACAGAGCCGACCGACTTACTTTTTTTGTACTTGTGATTCTTGTGTAGTGCATATGCTTTTAATAACGTTCCTTCATTTCGAAAATTGCGTAGAGCATCTAGAGATAATGAAAGCCGATAATATTTATGGATTAGCTGATCTTAGGACTGATTGTGCACGTTTATCACAGCGGGTAAGCAGCCAAGGTAAGGTTCATTGTGAATCTGTAGAGCACTGATTGGAAATATATAAGATGCTGCAAGTAGAATGTTGATTTTGTTTTATGGCAGAGAATTTTTGTTATGCACTTTACCTTTACCCTTTTCTTTGTCCTAATGTTAATTTATCTATCCATCTCTTCAATACTTGTGGTGACGTGCGAGAAGAGTTTTTTCGTATAACTTTTTTCATAAAACAGTTGAGAAGAGAAACACAAAGAGGTTGGTTGAACAAGGGGTGTTTTGTCTTTACTTTTTATATAATAGAAGGCACTTTACTTTTTTCTATGAGCCGCAATTATGAAATGAAGCTATTACCAGTTCATCTGCGACCATTAATCTTTTAATTCACTTGAGTGAAAGAAAATCAATAAGCTCTCCATCCATTTGCCCTGGGAAAATGAGCAAGTCGTAATTAATAGAAAGTAATAGACTTTTTTTTTACAAAGTGCTTTTTGCCATATAGAAAGAGGGGTGAGAAAGAAAGTTGATTAGCTTCAAGAAGCCAGTGAGGCATTGAGCCAACTCAACTTCTTTGAAGGGGAAATTAAAG
Organism: Isotomiella minor; assembly: GCA_034696445.1. Lineage (NCBI taxonomy): Eukaryota > Metazoa > Arthropoda > Collembola > Entomobryomorpha > Isotomidae > Isotomiella > Isotomiella minor. Next base: position 3,440 of record JAQIWU010000462.1, read on the forward strand.
CTGAGACTCAATGTTTTCAAAACATTTTTTTGAGAGTCAAAAAAGATGGTTTTTGGCGACAAAACATTTATCTTAAACACGCCATGTCATGTTGCAGGAGAAGAAAGTAGAGAAAATATACACATATCATATCATGGCAAAAGCAGCAGGAGGGGGTGCAAAAAAGCTGCCTCTAATTTTCCAAGGATGAAACTATGCATTGGTGGTGTTAGCTTACCTCTTCGGTGTGAAAGATTTTACGAATCTTTAAGCTACTAAATTTCTAAATTTGGATGCGTAATGAAACGCTTAATGAAATTGAGAGGAGTACAGTGAGAAAGGAATGGTATCTTTCTATAAATGGTTAATATGCCTAATAAACTCTCTGTGCAGTGTTACTAGTGTGGCCAGGAAAGGTGTAAAATTCCTGACTCTGCCAGGATTTGGAGAATTATAAAAAGTTATGCACGGATAAGAACTGCTACCCCCTGACTCAGATGAAGAAGAAGAGAGGGTTTGGTCGGAGATTACAGATTTCTTTTTGTGGTTCTAAAGATAATTCATTCATTTTGTCGTCATTATATAGTTTTCTGGATAGGGCGTCTGAACAATACTTTTAGCTCTTGATCTGCAGTCTGCATCCGGTTTAGCTGCATGGGAATCGAATCTAATGAAATTATTCAGCCTGTAGCAGCAGCCTAAAGTCGATATTTAACTTTTCTCCGTCGTCGTGTCATTCTGCAAGGAAAGAGAATTTTATTTTAATATTCTCCATTCACCAAACTCTGTTCCCCTAATCTCTTCCCATCGATCTTGTTGCAACTCTCTCATCTTTGTCTCTGGTTCCAAACTCTTCCTCACAAACATCTCATCGTGGGTGTAAGGAACTTTGAAATACAGGCATAAGTGATTGCTTGCAATGTCGTACAAAATAATACACCTTAAGGATTGGACATGTGCTTCAATCCGAAGGCGATGATTAATGAATTACACTTAATTTTAAGTGCACGAATTCATAAATCTGGTGGACTCTCAAATGCTTCAGGCAGCAGTACACATGTTTTGGGCGTTGAGGTAAAAGTGGACATCATCATCATCGTATCTTCATGACTTGACTCAAAAACATGGTGAAACATGCTCCCCACAAGCTTAATTAATGGTTGCGATGATGAGAATGGGAACAAGTGGAGGAGTTTTTGAGCCAAACCACCAGTTATTTAACCACGCATATAAAGTGTACTTTGATTCCCAAAACAATTGCCAAAGCCCCTTGGGGAACAACAATCCTAGGTGACAATAACAATTTTGAGTATGAGATACGAGGCAGATGACATGGACATGACGGGATATGAACATGAAAGCATATTGTACACGCTGTGTAATTTACGATGGTGAAAATCACGCAATGTCTCACAGGAGGACATGACAGACAGTTGGGAGGATGATGCCACAGGTTAAGAGCTAACTAACCTAGACGAGAATGAGCATCGTTTGTAACGAAGGAACAAGCATAATTGAAATAAGTCTTTCTGAGTAATTATTTTGGATTGACAATCACGTAGGCATTTTGTAATTACGTTATTAAGGAATGGTTGGTTTGTTGCCGTTAATTAAAAGATTTTGACAGCCTGAGCACGATAATTTCATCATTCTGAACTTCGTTAAAAAAACCTGTGAATTATGAGTGCCAAAAGCCAAGCACATTCCGTTAAGCTGAACAAAAAAATGAAATGGGATTCAATATTTGAAAGGGGTTGTCTCTACAAATAAGAAACAGAAGGAAAACATATAAGAATTTAAACTAGGATATCAAAACCAGTTCATAAATATCTCTGAGACGGGTTCATATCTTCACATTTTACTGCATTGCGGATTTTTTTTATTCCACAGTTGCAATTTCCCCTGAAACAATTTACTTCAAAGGATAATTAGGAAAGGAAGAATGTGGTGAAACATCTTAAAATTAACTGGACACAAAAGTCGGAATCTGACATCATTTTTTACTGTGTCAAAAACCTCTGTTTTTGAAGGATCTGCCTTCATTTCTGCTAATGAGAAACTCTCGAAATGTAGTCCATTCCATGCTATAAAAGCGATATGAAATTAGTCATGCAGACAAAAAAGCTTTTATACTTTCTCCGCGACGAACCACTTTCTAGACAAGATTAAACGTTTTGGGTAATTTTAATTGATGTCCATACCTGGTTTATCAAACGCATTTAATCAAACAAATATAGTTGCATTGCAGTTGCAGATAAACCATCATAAAATTCTTTATTTGCTCTGACCACTTGGGTTTATGGCTTTGTAATCATTTTTATGCGTGCGAGTGCGTATAAAGATTTCCCAAACCCACCACAGGCTCTCACACACACACCAGGTTACAAATCATCCACCGCATGAGAGAGAGGTTGTTGCAAGTCCTATTTCATTTATCTAACTCATTGCCTTATCTGGAGTTGGATATGAATTGTCTGTTGATGTTCCTGATTTCTTGCGTATTCTGCATGAATAATCAATCATGAACGTGATTTCATGAAACTTCCTCATAACCTCGTCACATCTGCGTGTATTGTTGCAAGATGCTCAGTTCAGATGATGTGCGTAAAAATTCCCAGTTATAAACTTGGCAACGTGATGATAAAATATTTCTTTGTTGGATGAATGACTCTTCTTTGGCGACTTTTAATCGTAGACATTTACCATGTCACACCAAGGGTGCGGCCGACTGATGTTATGTTATGGTGACCATTTTATTGTTACATGGACAAGGTTCTCAGTTTTATTCGAAGCGAGGGAGGACGGATTTGGCTAGTTTTAGTTTGATAGTGGTGTAGAAAAAGTAGACTCTATTTAGTCGAAATGGGTTGAATGACTGATTCGATTGATCGAAGTGTGTTTTACGATTACTTTCTTCTTACTTTCACTCGGATTTTATTGTTTTATTCTGTCAGTCGCAAAGTGGACTCTGAGCAGTTCTTTTCTTTCTTTTTTGAGACGGGTTTCTTTCAGAAGTTTACTTTTGCAAAGTCTAAAAGGGTTCATCATATCTGTTGGTGTGCATAAGAAACAACTTTCTGATAAAACAACTTTACAGAGACTCAATGCTGTTGCCAAGGAAAAGTTACAAGGGAGAAAGTGCAATGTGAACTGAGATACACGCCATACTCATTAAAGCACAATGTAGATTGATTGGTGCTGTTTAACTGTGTTGGACATTGTATGTCGTTAAGTCTCCTTAGTGCCGAGTGTAGAAGTGTAGGGGGGTTGACCCCCTCCCTCCTGAAATCCAAGAAGGTCTCACCTTGCCCTGACATCAGTCAAAGTGGAAGAGCAGGACAAACCCCCATCCGCTCTTCCGATTCCTCTCCAACTGAAATTATTTAACTGGGGACAAGGTAGTACGGCAAAGTACTTTCACGCAACCCAAGTTATTGTCACTCACCTTCCATATCATGGACCTTTCAAAGCAAGTATTCACTCCCATGTTCCAAGCACCCCCACCACCACCACTACCGACCGTGGTGGTGATGGGAATGGCTTTCACCACACACAGCCCATTTATGGAGATGAACAAAATGGAAATGAGCCCAGGACACATGGACCAACAAGTGTTTCATTTTATGATAGTCATTCCACAGCACCGAAAAATGGTCAGACACCGTCACCAACCACTTTGCACTTAGCTGGTATCTACTTTCACTACCCAAGTCCAGACACTGATGTTCCCTCACATTCATCTGAGGCTGGATCCACACTGCCATATTCCACAGACTTGCCTTACGTAGAGTTTTCAAGAAGCCTTCCTATCTCATCTTCTACAGCAGCTATCACTGCCGGTGCAACATTTTCATCTATCAGTCCCTCGTCTATACTCATTCCAGTACCCAGATCTTCTAGTCCGACTTCGTTTAATGTTCAGGAGGCTCGATATCGATACACATCGTCTTTCAATAATGGATCGAGAAGAGTTGGTCTTGCGAGAGGTGGTGGTAAAAATGGGAGAGGATCTACACATTCGACACTACAGAGAAGAGGTGCAACGGCTCATGGGGGAAGAGGAAAGCCACATTTACACAGACTTAGAAAGTATCAAAGCTTTGGACTTCCAGGGACTTTTGTTGAACGTCATCCACAAATTCAGACCACCCTAAAAACGGTTGGGATCGATGATGACAGTATTTTAAGGCGAGACCGGAGAATTCGCCTTTCCTGTTGTAGGGAGGATGCTCGCTACTGCTTTCTTGTTTATAGATTGTCATTCTTGCTGTCGGGTTTCGAAGAGGTTTTAATTTTTCATTTCTAAACTTAACTGATGCTTCGATTCCGTCTTTTTGTATGATGTTACCTCATCATTTGGTTCATTCATTACACAACGGCAAGTTTTAAATGACTCTCTTTTGTGTTTACAGGAATTACAATCGGAACTTGAGAGTCATGCAGGTACAATTGAACTCCACTTGTGTATGTGAGAATTCGGTTCTTATTGTTCCTTTAATAATAATTAGCCACCATATCAGCCCTGGGTGGGTCCGCAAGGACTGCTGCCGGGAGCATCGAAAGGCAAGAAGATGCTGCAGCTTTATTACGAAGACTTGATGAAATGGTAACTTTCATTGCGTACAAGAATGAGGAGCGTCTCATGATATTATTGCCTCTTGTTTCTAGAATCAAAGATGGCATGGCCTTAAACAGCGATCTATGGCCATTAGGTTAGTCATTTAATACACCTTCGATGATTTGATAATTTGATGATGGAATACTAATTTTTCACAATTGTTGTCATAGGAGTCGGTTGGAGAGTAACACCGAACATTGGCATGCTTTGTTGATGTCTCTTCGTGAACTAATTGACTGGACAGTAAGAAAAGACACAGAGCTTACTGCTCTGGGTCCACTGGCTGGAGATGTTCTTAGTTTACAAAAGCAGATTGTAAGCCCTTTTAAATCCATGAATGTTTCAAGAGACTTTAGTAACTGACCAAACGTTTTTGCCAGGACGACCATCGGGGATTTAGGAGACAATTAGAAGCAAAGAGACCGATTGTGGAAACGAATCTCATCAGTGGTCGCCAACATGTTGGTACGTGTATTAGATTTCATCCCAACGTTCTTTCCTTTGCCCACTCACGGTCTTTTTTTTATACCTTTAGCCAATGAACCTCCAGTTTCTGACGTAAGCGATTCTGAAGGTAAATGCAAATTTTTATCATGACTAAGTGACCTTTTCCAAATTTAATTTCAAACTTTGGTGTGGTGTCTTAGGTCGTGATGGTGGGTATCGAGCTGCGGAGTCAGCAGCAAGAGATCTGACTAGAAGTATCCGACGAGAAGTTGCCAAACTTTCAGAGACTTGGGTGACTCTACTGAATCGATCTGACAGTAAGTTTTACTCGTTTCATAAGTTTTGAGGCCATGCTACAACAATCTGATTAATTTTAATTTAAGATTGGCAGCACCGATTGGAGGAAACCGTTGCGGTAAAATTATTAAGGATTGTGAAGTGATACGGTATACTTATTTAATTGTTTTGATTTACAGAGAATGAAAGGATTCCAACTTATGCTAGATGGTAAGGTTAATCTTATAAACAGAGGCAGGACCTCATTGTCTTTTTGTACGGTCTAGATTCATCGGCACGACTTGCAACCGCTGAAGCAATAAAGTCTAGATGGCACACCATAGCCGCTGCTGCAGATAAAACAACGCTTTTAGACCAGTTGAAGGTAACATTGACATTTATTTTTGAACTTGATTTGCATATTGAACTCCTTCTTGCAGACATTCAGAGAACACATTAGTGCCACACAAAGAGCAGTAAATGAGGTAAAGTAGAGAAAAATGGAGTTGGTCGGGTCTTCATTCGTTTTCTCTTTTCATAGATCAACGAACATGCAGGGATCCTTACTGCCTCCAACGTTGTTCTTTCACACGCAGTAATCAACAGAGTTGATGATCTGAACCATCGATTACGAAATTTGCAACAAAATGTGGAAGAGAAAGAAAGTGAATTGGCGAACTTGACATCCGGTGGTGGTTCTGTACCCTCTGTCATTGCTGTCATTCAACCAACTGGGAAATCTTCGGTTGACCCTCCTTGGGAAAGGGTAAGTGTAAAAATCTAAAATCACTATTGTGATTAGGGATAGAGAATATGCTAAGTATTTAATGTATTTGTTTTCAGGCGATAACAGCGGCAAAAGTGCCTTATTACGTAAAGTAAGTAGAGCATTCTGTGGCCATCCCAATCCTTTGTTTTATATTGCAATTTTTCCTACAGTCATCAGACGGAAACAACGCAATGGGACCACCCAAAAATGTCAGGGTTGTTGAATTCTCTTGCGGAATACAACGAGGTTCGATTTTCTGCCTACAGGACAGCATTAAAGCTCAGAGCACTACAGAAAGAACTGAAATGTAAGCCATTTATCTCAATTGATCAAAAGTCATTTGACAGAATTTGATTATGAAGGAAGACTTGAATTATTTTTTTTCTTTTCCATAGTGTCGACTTTGCCACTGAAAACTGTTATTGAAACTTTCGATTCCCTTGGGCTGCGTGGTCATAATGACAGATTGCTCGATGTCCCAGATATGATTTCTACTCTTAGCACTCTTTACAACTTATGCATGAACCAGCCTCATCCTCCCACCAGTGGTAAACATGCAACTCCAGCTCCCGCAGTTCCTCCGGTTAATATTCCCTACGTTACTGACATGGCCATAAATTGGTTGCTCAATGTCTACGACTGCCAAAGGTAGCAAAATGAACCCATCATCAAGTAAACCCTCACTAATCCTTATTTTGAATGAATGCATTACAGGACAGGGCAAATTCGCAACTTATCTTTCAAAATTGGCATTGTCCTTCTCTGTAAAGGACCCATGGAAGATAAGTTTCGATGTAAGCAATAATCATCCTTATACTTCCGCATCGGTATATCATGGGATATTTTGTTCTAGATTTATTTCGATTGGTGGCAGACGTTTCTAAGCAAGTCGATCAAAGGAAGCTAGGGCTTTTACTACACGACTGTATTCAGGTATGCAATTTGTACACGGATGAGTCTGAGAAACAAATAAATTTACATTTAACTTAATGACCAGATCCCCAGGCAGTTAGGAGAAGTTGCTGCGTTCGGTGGCTCAAACATTGAGCCATCAGGTAAGTCCAAGTTTCTTAAGGCTTGAAATGTCGAAAATATTGAATTGTTTACTGATGAATACTACTTTCTTATTAGTTCGAAGCTGCTTTGAGAAGGCTGGGAAAGACAAAGTTACAATCGAGGTATGGTTTTTGGGACTGATAATACATGAGTAGAGTAGTCGATTATCTTGTGTAGCCTAATATGTAATAATAATGACAACTGGTTGATAATGTTGCATCACAGACTGCCAACTTCCTAGAGTGGGTGAAACAAGAACCACAAAGTTTGGGTAAGTGCTGAAATAACCGAATTATAATATGCTAATCTGGAATTGTTTAATTCAGTGTGGCTACCAGTATTACACCGTATTGCGGCTGCTGAAGGTGCAAAACATCAAGCAAAATGTAATGTTTGCAAACAGGTGCCCATAATAGGCTTAAGGTAAGCAATAAGGGTACTTTTTTCGACCCGTGGGAGATACGTGATGATAACTGAATGTTGTGTGACAGATACCGATGCCTGAAATGTTTCAACTTCGACATGTGTCAAAAATGTTTCTTCGGTGGTAAGAAAGCTAAGAGTCACAAATTAACTCATCCAATGCAAGAGTATTGCACGGAGGTATGTCCTTTCAATTAAACCTGTCGCCAGATTACTAAATACTTACAACGTATTTTCTGTAGACAACTAGCGGGGAAGACGTTAGAGATTTTACCAGAGCGCTTAAAAATCGATTTAAGTCGAAACGGTCCCTTCAGAAGCATCGAAAACTAGGGTATCTGCCGGTTCAGTCGGTTCTAGAAGGGGATATGCTGGAATCACCAGGTAAATAAGCTGCTTGACTGATTACCTTTTGTGGGATGTAAATTAAATTTATGCATCATTGTAGCTCCATCCCCACAACACTCTCTATCTCCTGACATACATTCTCGAGTTGACACTTATGCAGCTCGTTTGGCGGAGGTAGAAATAAGAAACCGCAGCAATTCCACTCCAGATTCGTAAGTACACTTTGACAAACTTTCATCTAATAAAGACTAATTTTCCTCTCTCAACGTGATAGTGAGGACGAGCATAGTCTAATAGCTCAGTATTGCCAGTCTCTTTCAAGAGGAGATGCAGTTATCCCTAGAAGCCCTATTCAGATTGTTGCTGCTATAGATGCGGAACAATCGGAGCAATTAGAGGCAGTCATCCGTGCACTTGAAGAAGGTAAAATGATGAACGGCACAGTCGCAATGACGATGTTAAATTAACACCATTGTCTCTTTATTTTTTAGAAAATGCGTCTTTGCAAGCTGAGTACGAAAGATTAAAAAATAAATCACAAACTACCGGTCACAGTATTACACCGTCAGAGGATATCAAGTTTGAAAAATGTACTGAAAATGTTTCAACGAATGGAACGCCATCAAAACCAGCTTTCTTCCCGTCTATGGACTCCAATGAGAACAATATACTGGCGGAAGCAAGGTTACTACGACAACATAAAACAAGATTAGAGTCCCGTATGCAGATTCTAGAAGATCATAATCGTCAATTGGAAGCCCAGTTGCACCGTCTAAGGTCCCTTCTTGATGAACCGAAACCTAATTCCCCATCGAAAACAGGCACCTTGCAGAGCAAGTCAGTAATTGCTGCAGAGTTGGTAAGTTCTTTCATGATGAGATGCCCTGTGTTGTCCTTATGTTGGTGTAACCGTTTTTTATTGTTGTGTAGATTATAGATTCTCCACTACCTCAACGTGCAAATGGACATTTCGAACCCAACACAAGTACGAAAATAAAATGACCAGGCAACGTTTACAATGTTCTAAGTATTATTACTGTATTATCCAACAGATCAATGGTCTCAAGCACCTCCCTCTACATATCCTTCTGAAGATCGACCACCTCCTCCTACTCCTGGTTACAATGCTGCAACGGCAAGCGTTGAAGAGCTTCTGTCAAGTAAGCAGCTTTTTAGCAATGCCGTTTAGATGTGCTCATGAATATTTTACTCATGCAGGGACCTCTGACCTGGGGAAAGCGGTGGGAGAGTTGGTTAGTGCTATGACGGATGATGAGCATGAAGATTCTCCTGAACAAGATTTCAAATAGTCCTTAAGTGGCCAAAGAGTGGACTTTTTTTATTGAATGATTACCACAGTCTTAGTCGAGATTTATATGGCGAAGGGTATTTCTATGTGATTTCTACCTCTGTGTACTACTTTTTCTTATAGTTGGTATTTTTCTTAACTTGCGGGTATTCTATGGAGTTCTACGGTTGATTTTAGTCTTGAATGTCACGGACGAAAAATAACTCAGTGTTGTGAAGTCACCGTAGAGACCGGTACCGGTTCAAGTAGCTTTGACTAAGGGACGTTAGTTTAAGTGGGCAGTGTTATGTAGTTACCATTCAGAATGTTACAGGAACGTACTTTACACAAATGAAACGGACTTTCCTTCTTTTCTTGAGATTATTAAGGGTTCATTCGTATGTAATCCATTGTTAACTGGCTCAGACACTTATCAACTAACGTAGGTATATCTTCTGTTTGATGTTTCACTAGAGTAGTACAAAGTGTTCAAGAAGAAACATTGTTTTACTCCCTCTCTTATGCCATTATACGTATCCATATTTTTTTACCAAAGTTATTAATTTCTGGGATTATGAAATAAGTGAAAGTTTATATCTTTTTAGAAGTCACTTGTGTTTGTGGTCTATCTAAATAGACTTTACTGTGACGACGCGTATGTAAAGGCAACATATGAATACGTGCAACATTTACACTCAGCAATATATCAATCTTTCCTTACAAATTAGAAAAGCGATTACAAAAATAGAGTGTGTAGTTAGTTGGTTAGTTGGTGGGACTTGGAAGGAATCACGACATGTCAAATCATATCATGTTTTAACGCCTAACTACTAAAAATTAGTTTACATTATCCTCACAACAACTACTTCTGTCAGTAGAACCACCGAGTATGTTCGGGCGTTTGGTACAAATTTATCAATCAATCGCTGCTTCCAGTTCCTAATTGTCATTGTGCTGTGCGACCATACAATTCAGAATATGGAGTGCCACGAATCCGAAGGTCTTTCGGTTTTCTCAGTTTTTATGATTTCAAAACCTATGGTGTAAACCCGTGTTCTTTAAATGAAAGATTTTCCCTCAAAAAGTATTACTATTATACTCTTTACACCCTACAAATTAGATGATAATGTAGTAACGTGTATGTTAGCATGGAAGTGGCAAGGGACTAATAATTTCCTTTCATATACATAAAACCCTGTTGAGTGGAACCACTACTTTTCGAGACTATACAACTATAGACATCTACTTCCGTTTCATATCAAGATTTCATCCGTTTCGCATCTACCTTAATCTAATCAGCCAAGTGTAATTTTAATTAGTGCAGCCAACGCCATATTATGCAACTAAAACTTAAACCAAACGATTGATTTCCAGTCACTAATAATAAAGTGTAATGTTTTGTTCAATAAAAATTCTGTAACTTATAGTGTAAATCGGCTTGCTTGTAGGGATTAATTATTACAAAGTCGTCGTCGATTGGGTACGTATACGTAGCAGACAAATTGTAAAACGTGTAGGAAACGAGACTTTTTGCTACTAACTTATTACATTGTAATTTGTAATAGTACTTTTAATGAGACATTGATACGTACAGGATGAACCGTTAGCAAGAATAAACTTGTAATGATTACTAAGACACCGAAGAAACTTATTTATGAATCTCGGGTTGCCCCGACGACCGGCTTTCTCTTGCCCCACTTTCTCCCTACGCCGCTGCTGTTTATAATTCAGTTGTGTACTGTTCAAGATTCAAGAGAAACGGTGAACAATATATATTTCGTCTCCCGTCCTTTATAGCCTGCCCTGCAGCCCATTTTTCAATTTCAGTTTTGCACTCGATTTCTATCTTGGATCCTCAATCCTTCGCAACCCTCAACCCTCTCTCTGGCCTGGACTGGATTCGAATCGAAACTAGGTCGTAAACACATCAGCATCAGCATCCAAATCAAAGGTTGTGTAACGTTGCTTCAATTACCCGTTTGAATACATCCATTGAAGTTGCCTGACATTTGACTTATCGACTAAATGGAACAAACAAGGAGTAAACAATTTCACTCCCTCCCTTCCCTTTTCTTCACTCTCCTCTCTCTCTCAGCTTTCTCCACTTTTTTGTAAACAAAATTCCAATCATTTATACTTTGAAGGCCCTGCTTACCGTTTTCTCTCTCTTTCTCATTGGGCTTCTCCTCCATCGCAAGGAAAGGACTGAGTGAATTAATGGGAATCAAAGCAAGTAAAAGATCCAGAAAGGATTCGCTTGATTTTGGGTATTAAGGACGCAGGCATTTTGAGAAGACTTTCTTTTCAAACGTCTATTTAATGGCATTCATGTAACAGATTACATTTATGTAATATTTATCCAGCCCCATACTTTGACCAGAATTAGTTTCGCTGTCGAGCAAATACAGCAGTAGATCGAGAGTATCTTGCGGTAGAATTAGTTACAATTTTCGCAATATTAATGTCCTTGAACAGTTCTTCCCTGCGACAAAACTCCAACAATTTCATACAACAAAGAATTTTGTCCTGCCCACCTAATTCTAAACTTTCCTTCTCATCCCTCATCATCAGGTTGAATATATAACTGCACATAGATAATCTCAAATGATGTATGACCACAGCCTCATGGACGAAGCTTAACAAAGCCCTTTTTACTTTCACCCAGAGAAAGCCGGGCTCTTTGCTGGTGCGAAAGTGGGTTGCTGATTTTGTAAAGAACATTATTCAAAATAATCTTGTAACACTTCCTTCCAACTCTCATAATTTTTCCTGCTTCCTTGATCTTCTCACAGGTCGTCGTCATGGTATGGTGGCTTCTAAGCCATAAGTGGGGTAAGTTAGGTTATTCCAGGCCTTACACTTTTTCCTTACATATATGAAGGAGAGAAAGTTTATAAAAGTCTCTCATTAGAAGGATTGTCTTTCTTGAAGTTTTGTGAAGATGAAAGTCAAAGACCATCCAATAAGACATGCTACACAACGCATGGCAATACATTGTGCAATTCTAAACGAAAGTACGTGCCTTCATTCCGTTTGGACAAATATCTGCAAAGAATTTTAAAACGGTGGTACATTCAATTGTGACAGAAGAGACATTTGGCCACTTTGAAATTCGTTTATAGGAGATTCTCTCTGTATTTCTCCCTAATACAAAAAATTGTGCCACATGTTTCTTCTTATTCTAAAATTTCTTTCCCCCGAGACAAACTGTCAGAAACCATATGGCATATTATGTTGGTGCATGAAATTGATTTCTTTCCCTCTCTTTCCCCGCAAAAGACGTAGGAATATTTTCCCTTCTCAAGAGAATGTTGATGTTATTTGAACCGTACGAGCATCTCAAGTTATTTTTTGATTCAAATAATGTCTTAATCTGCCTTATACGCACATGTATGTATCTAAAAGAGTCACAAAGAAATCTGTATGTCAAAGTCGTCCAAACATAAGTGGGCTATTAGTTGTATAATGGTCCAGCAGACCGGACATCTTTTGTGGAACAGTCCAAAAATGTTGTAATTCCTGGTATTATTGTAAGTTTAACGGAGGGTTGGACAACCTCATTTCTCCCAACTCTTATAAACCTTGAGTGGTTGGGCTCAGGTTGGGGTGAAAGGGAAAATGGAAAAGTGTTTCTATTCATTCGAATAATTGCTATCTCCCACTTTCGACTATGCTTTCTACTTTTTCAGGGTTGCTTTCATTGTCAGTGCCAATTGCTTCCGGTTTTCCAAACGACGTGGGAAGGGAAGCTAATCATAAGAAACGATTTGGGTCCTCGTCTCTCTCTCTAGTATAGAAGGTAGTCTCCCTCCCCCGCAGACATACGGTGGGTCATGACACTTGGCATTGTACAATTCATCTTTTTTCTTTGTGCGTGAAATCATCATAAAGTCATGAGAGAATGAAGTAAAAGGGGCTGCACTTTCTCTTTTTTGGGTGCCTCACTGAACTTTTGCTTTTAGTAAGCTACAAACTTGGATATTCTTCTTCCCAGTGCCATTATGCTCTATCTCACAAATCATAGCGGAAAGCGAGAGTTTTCCTTCCTTTTTGGACAAGCACGTGTTATTATAATTTATTTCGTGGTTGAGCATTACATCACACGCTTTTGAAAGCAGAGGGAGGAAGGAAAGTGGAGAAAGTGAGTTGGAAATATCATATCATATCGAGTATGCTGCTGCATTGCAACCAAGAAAAATTTGACTAGAAAAAGAAAAGGAAGTTATATAAGCCCTGGCTACGAAATGTTGCCACAGTCCCCACCGATTGAACCACAATTTTACTAGCTTTGATTGTATAAAATAAGATATACCGGGATTTGCGAGGTCTGAGTATGATATTATTTGATTCTGTGTCACATTTATTTTTCATACCTTACAAATTCACTGATCCTTAAACTTATTCGTCTCGTTGAATAAGAGAAATGAAATTTTGCTGAATAAAGATGTCTTTGATGTCGACCCTGTTCCCGCATAAGTAGAGCATATCTCTACTTTCATATATGTGACATAAGTAGGTGAATATGTGCATATGATCCACTATCTCTCGCTGTTTTTACGTATTTATATTATTTTTACGTCGTTTTTGTTTCCTCGTCCAACCTTTTGCCTACCTGACGTTATCGTGCCCTGCTTTCTTTTTTCTTGACTGGGACTTGAGACTTGATGAACTCAAGAAGAGAAAATGAACTTTCCTTCAAAAGAATGAAGATATAGGAAAAGGATGTGAGTGAATGAATGGGGATAAGGAAAGTGGGTGTGTTAGCGATAATGGTAATCAGAATTTCAAACATTTTGAAGTTCAAAGAATGGAAGGGTCGTGTTGGAATAGATTAAATTCGCTTCTGTAGCGCTCACGGGGAAGGCATTTTCTTTCAGCATGAAGCCTTTGATGAATATATGCAACAAAGGAATTTTAAAAGTGAACAGGAGTGCTGGAATTATTCAGAAAATGACTTTGTAACTTACTTGTACAGGATGAGCATGTAAATATTATACTGTAATCCGTGTCTACATTTTTGAAGGGGAACCTTGTTCCCCCTTTATTATTTGTCCTCCATAAAATTTCTTTGATAATAATAAGTCTGCAATTATTATTCATAATTTGGCTCATTTTGAATGGTTACTTAACACTTATTAATTAATTCCACGTACGTGTCTTATATAACAAGACGAAGGATTTGAGGAATAGTATTGGTTGCTATGACTTTCTCCACGATCATGTATTAATGGTTTACCTTCTCATCACTTTGCAATAATCATGTGTTTATTGTTTAGATAACGTTTATATTGAAGGGTCGTCAATTATCCACCAATTGCATGTAACTTTAATAAAGCCATTCCGTTTTTCCAAAACTTTAGCTTGTAGCTTGAAATTCCTGTGTAGCGGTTGATAAATTGCATCTTTTGTGTCCCAATTTTCTACCAAATTAAACAAACTGGATAAACTCTTTGAAGTGTGCGGTTTGGTCGCTTTAGCTATAAGAATAAGGTTCGTTAAAGGATAAACTTGGCTTGACCTCTATCTTGGACAATTTTAACAAGTCCTTTGACAAGACGAAAAGGCGGGTATTTATACATCAGCCTTCGTTACGTATTCCATTCACTCGGTTTTTGGATTCAGTTCCCATAATGTTTATCAGCACATGGACCATCGCATGTATCAGCGTAAGTAAAAGGAATGGGACTTTTGGGTGATTTATTTCGCGACTTTTGCCAAAAGTAATCGAGCATGAAATGAAAGTGCAAGCTAAATGGCCACATGCCGACCTAAGAACTCAAGAATACAGAAGAAAGCAACCCTTGTCTTTCTACTATACCACCACACTTCAAACAACCCACTTAGGAATCAAGGAACAACCGCGTCGCATCCAAAAGAAAAGGAAAGTGGGAAAGTCTATAGGAAAAATTCTGTGCGTGTTGAGCTAACGATGTGTTAGGTCTCGCTTTCTCTGTCTCTTCGTATTACTTCAATCTTCATGGAGTGCGAGGAAGGGTTGAAGAAGCAACGCATTGCAATGGCAAACAGACCTGATTTTGATCCAGAAGCACCATAAATTCATTTGCGGATGCTATTTTATCTCATTCAATAATGATTTGTGCCGTCGCTTTTCAAGTTACGCAATCTCAATTATTTTCTGGTCCTGACAGACAATTCAGTTATAAATGGATAATGACGTCTAAAGCGAGAAATATTGTACTTTGGCCTACTTTTCTATTTGTGTTGGAGCAAATGCCGAGCATTTTTCTGAGTAGTACAACAATAATGCCTACTCCTATAGTATGCATTATTCTGGACCATAAAATGGGATACATGTGCCAGATAACTTCATTGTAATTTTTTTGCAGTTCCAGGAAAGCGAATTTTTTGGAAGGAATAGCATTGAATGGCGGAAGCACATGTCACTCATTGTGTCACAGCCTTTCATTGTTGAATACTTTCACCGAAGCTCTGTAGTTGGGTGATATTAATTTGGCAAATCCATCAGAGGAGAAAATATGTCATGTTCTGTGAACCTCTTACATAAAATACTTTCCTACATACATAAGTGGAAACCTTTCATATTGATTCTCAGAATTAGAATAGAAAACTACAATAAGTCATCCTTTGATATTACATTTTATATTCAATACTCTGTTGCTTTATGCCTTTACTAATCTTAACATTAATGTACTTATTATTGGAAACGACGAATCATGAAAAGTAAGGCTCTACTAGTCGGACGAACCAACCGGTCATGTGGTATCTAATTAATTAGGATTATCCTAAGAAGTCCTTTGAAAGTTTTGTTACTTGCGCCCTTAGCAGAGACAAATTATTAAAAGCAAATTGTGGCGTGAGTTAACTCTGGGCAGAGGCAAAGGACAGGCACAACAAAGACGTTACATGCGGAACAATAGTCTTTAGCTTGGGTTAACGTTGAACTTCCTAATGAGTTACAGAGGACAATGGGTTTGTTCACAACGACCTTTCATTTTTCGGCTCAACAAATCGTAATCAAGTAATCGGATTGTTGTTGACATCTACGCTTCAACTTTCTTTTAATCTTTGACTGTAAGTCTCCAACTTACGATGTTAATAACCAGAAGGTTGTTGTTGGTGTGGTCTGGACTAATTATTTTTATCACGTTTACCTCCCTCTTATCCTCAATAATGCCCCGAAAGTCAACAATTGATTACAGTATACGTATCTCGCTGAAAGCGAAAGTCAAGCCTGCTCTTCGCAATTTTCTAGACGAAGTGTCTTAATTGAGTTACTAGTGGACTTGTTTCTGAAGGCAAGCATCGCCACTCCCATTCCCGTCGCCGCATTTAATATTAACGGTAGTGGCAGCGTGTAAGGCATGTTCCCTTTTCATCTACTAATCCTTCATCCCTTGCGTAATGAATAGGTCATTAAGTTTGAATTGTGTTGAAAAAGGTCAAATTCATACATCTTCCTGGTTTTTGCAGAAGAGAAGTTATGCTAACAAGATTAACAGTTTTGTAGTAATTAATTACTCACGCTTTCTCTTGTCTACCTGCTTAAGTATGCAGGTTTCCACTTTTTAACCCTGCACAAGATAGTGTACAATTTTTCATGCGATCCAAAGGAGAAAGGTGTAATCCTTCTTCAAGAAGCAAGAGTGAAAAATTCTGACAAGCTTCTCGCCTCGACGGACCTGAAATGAAAAGCATACAGTGTGTACTAATTCCACGAAAAGTTGCCATTTAAGAAAAATTTCAATGTCTACATTTTCGACAAATTACCGACTGTAAAGCTCGGAACCAGTAAGTGACGCTGTGAGCATCTTCCTAAATAATGTTTCTTTATGACGGGACACCCTGTACAACGACTTTCCTAATTGTGTGGTTGGTTCTTTTTCTTTCACTTCTTCACACCTAAGTTTCCTGATGGCAATGATGACTACGGTAACGACCAAATTAATATTCAGATGGATCCGTTCCTTCTAAAGTGTTGCTATGATGATGGAATTGCAGGCAATTTATACAACGATTACCCTTGAAGAGAAAATGATTGCTTTAATTACCTGAGATTAGAATGAAATGAGGGAATTTATCATGCATGTTCTTTGCACCACTACTACATCGTTACCACTTAGTGTCTTGGAGTCAAGGTTTTTCCTTTTCTGAGGTTTTGACACTGACAATTTACAATACCACGGTGACAACCTACTATAAATTCATGTTAGTACTTGTCCATTGGCACGTTATGAAGCTGCCTTAGTTTAAACTAAAACGGTACTAGTTTAAACTCCACCTTTTTGGCTGAATGAACACTGATCATTTCTCATAAATACGTTTTTGTTCCTCCTAAAGTATTCTTCATTAAAGTAGCCCTTCTTCCGGAACAATATTAAGGCTGAACTCCTTTCTCAGGTATCAAGATCATGCCTGTGTGTTCTTTTGGCATCATTCTGTAAATGGAGCAAAAACTGCGTTCTGCATTTCTGAGAACTTTCTCCTTTGCATAGTCATAATAATCAAGCCTATGTGGGGCATGGGACGAGGTGGAATAGTAACCTGGGGAGTTGAATGTGCCTTTTTATCGCTCTCTTTATTTCCTGAGCATTATCTTTAGGCCATTCAAATAAGCATAAGATCAAGGCATTGAAAACTAACGAAGCAGGCATCCTATAGAAGATACTACAGTCAAGGTGACATGGGACACCCCTCCACTTTCACCGTGTACGAAAGAAGCTAATTCTTTATCTTGTGTCCCGTTTTCTTTCCGCGCTCTGGTCTGCGAACTTTTTTGTCTTGGTGAGTGTATATTCTGTGTATTATTATCTGCAGCAGTAGTCTAGCCAGGCATACCTTATCTTCTTTTATCTACCTCCAATCTCAACTTCAAATAGCATTATGCGAATTACATACTTCCCGTTTTAGCCCCCCGGTGCCAAAAATCTTCTCAAGGAATAAAAATTGGATGACTGAATAAGTGAGTCAACCTCACTCACTACTCCAGCAGCAAAGCAAGAAAAATAAAAGACAGCCTCCAAAGGCATGGGAAACTGTTTGATATTGATCACGTAGTATACTTCCTGTTTACCTACTGCGAACAAGCTCAAAGAATGGTGCATTGAGAACCTAATGGTGAAAGCTCAACCTTTGGTTTAGGTTTTGTAAAGAAGGTAGAATCAACGATAAAAATCTGATTGAAGATAAAGAAGTTTAAAGCAAGGACCTTCTTAGCACATTGACCTGAAAAAATACTAAACAACTCTGAATCCCTTTTACTGCTGTGGGTAAGGATCAGTTGCGGGTAGTTTTTTACAGCTTATCAGTACGCATTTTACTATTTATTTTGTTAGTTTTATGATATTTGAAATATGATAATAAACCAACATCGCTGCATCCATCAAAACATTGTTAGGTGTAAATCTAGTTAATCTAGAAATATGCGATGCTATCCTGATAAAACATCATCCATTACTATTTTCATAGTCAGTGAGTGTGATTGACTTTCAGCACCACGATCTCATAATCAACAACAACAGTTCGGTGAGGCAGAAAAAAGTTGGATATTTTTACGGTAGACTTTGTAAAAGGGATTTTCCATGGGGTTGTAAAAAAATGCATGGGAATTTTATGACAGTTTTTACAGAATATGTGTCCCACATTATGCACTACATCTAAGAAGTATTGCTTTGTAGGTAGAGATAGATGAGTGACATAGACAGAAGTCGGAACTGTATCACTTTTGGGACATTATTATGAATGTTACTGCTTCCTGTTTGCGTCTCTCTCTGCATGCTATAATATTTTTTTTATCAACGCAAGAGCTTCAACTCCAAACCCTTCCGAGTCTGTCTTTATAAAGGGAGGATTTGGGTAACTTTCTTTTCATACTTTTTTCCTCTAGTTCTCCAAATTTTTTGCTTGTCTTTTGTAAGTCATCTTCTATTTAAAGCAAAGTCGTAATGTTTTGAATGAAAGGTAATTAATTACATTATTCAGAACTTTTACGTAGGTCAAAGTTGTGTCTTTGTGAACGAGCATTCCAGATTCGTCCCATAAAAGACTATTTAGTCATAATAGGATGTACCTCAACTTGATTTTTTATAACGGGATCGCTATGTTCTGTGGTATATTCTGTTTCTGTCATTTTAAAAGTGGTGTCGTGTAGGAAACCATCCATTTGTGTTCTTACCACACAAAAGAAAGGACAAAAGAAAGGATAGTTGATCTGAAGGGTGAACGTGAGCCTTTTCTCTGGGGACAAAAGGACGGGCATTATATAATACCAGAATTTATCAAAAGGAAATGATTTAGTACAAATTTATTGCATTATTTTTTTGTCTTTCATTTTTCTGATTCTTTCTTTTGGAATTCTCATCCTGTTGTAAAGCCATAAACGAAAAAGCATCTCTGTCCAATTGAGTGTTTCGAGGAATGTTACAATGTCCCTACCACATACTGCGTGAGAAACCTATGAAACCCGCTTGGTTGAAAAGGAATTGCATCTATTATTGTTCCACTGTGACTGATCTGTTATTGGTTTGTTATTGACAAAGTCAAGTTCGTGTTTTTTGTTATTTTGTAGAATTAAATATTTGAGAGTTCACCAAGTTAAGCACTTAAAAGGAGCAAGATATGTGATGCGAAATATGATCAGGTAAGAAAAGTCACTACCACACAAAACCTTTCCCATGCCGGCAAAGTTTAAGCAAATCTTTCCTTTTATCCAGTCGTAAGGAACGGGCCCGGAAGAAATTTCGCCACATATGGAAAGTATTGCGTAGTGAGTTAACTCATCAGTCCATATATAGGCGCATATCCGACAAACCAAACAAAGTAACGGAAGAAAAGAGAAAAGAGATAAAACACTGCGTCATAAATCTTGTTCTTTTTTGTCATCAGTTTGAAATCTTTATGGGCCAGAAAAATACAAGAATTCTTTGGTGTTTGGCCACTCATCGCTTTCTCTTTGCTTTCTCCCTCTCTTACTAACTAAGTAATGTAATTGAATAGGCGTGAGTAGTTCAATAAAGTTAGGAATTAGATATTTGAGTATAGAGATAGAGAATGATTTCAAGTGAAAGTCCTCGTGCCAATGCGTTAGACTGGGAAGGAGTTCAAGAGACCCTTCTTGCCACTTTCACTTTGTAAACATCTTTACAGCAGGTAATAAATAATTTTTGTGACAGTCGTGCCCATGAGATATGATTTTTAGTGAAAATTGGTTCAGTCTTGGATTGGAAATGTATGCAGAAACGTGTTCATATGAAGAATCTCCGTAGTTCTGTTCTTATACCCGTTTCAGATTTACTTTTTTCAACAATTTTTTTGGTAGAATGTGCGTGTCATTAGGGTTGGAAACTTGTGTCACGGAAAATATGACTTATGACTCCCCACCTTATTTGTTATTTGAGCCTAATCGGGTAGTACATATTTATGTTTCTTTCATATCTGAGTCGAGTTGACACGAAGTAAGATTCGTTGCTTGTTGCCTTTTTATACAAATTGAACTGAAGGCTATAATGTCTTAGGTGGGCTAAACTCAGACTCTGGCCTCTGTTCCTATAGTCATTTGTTTTAGTAGAACCCGGTCAGATTAGTTGATACTTTTCTTATTAATAAATCTGTATGTGCTTCTCAGAGTAAGACAAGGCAAAAGTGAAAGTATGTCATGTAGCATGTGCGTATCAATTCGACATTGTCATTGTCTTGCTGGACCAACTTCTTGCCAGGATTAGTCTCGACTTGACTTTTGGTATCTTCAATAGTATAACAATAGGATGGAGAATATGCATGGGATATCTTATACGCACAAGTCATAACTTTCTCCATTTTTATTACTTATCGGATGCTACATTAAACTTGGATGGAAAGAAAGAGGACGGAGAAATGGGCTAAGATAAGGAGCTTGGAGTATCCTCATATGAGGGCATTTCGGTCTGTGACATACTTTCACACTCTATTACGTATGTTAATATATATGGGACGGCTTCTGGTATTAATTTGGCAGCATCAGATTAGTTAAAACTTTATAAGTAGTTGTGCTGCACTAACTGAGTGGGGCAGAAGTTGGCTTTTTTGGCTTAACAAGGTGAAAGTATTTTAAACATAAGTTCTCCACATCGTCATTAGTGTTGTTTTGTTGTTGATATGGTTCGTCACACAGGGGTTTTAAGTAATCCAGAAGAGAAGAAGTGGAAATGCAGACTTATGTAACTGTACTTTTCTTATTTAGTTTTGTACAAAAAGTAAATAAATGTGCACTTCTCCAGCTAACTTTCTTTCTCTTCTTGTTACAAGAAATAAATTAGACCAAAATGAAAAGAAAGTTTTTATATAAATAAAATAGAAATGAAAAGGAGGATCAGTTGAGAGAAAGAATTGGTTGGGGAAGAGGAGAGGAGAGGAGGAGGAAGAAGCAGTAAGTAGACAGGAACTCTATCAGTTTTGAGTGCTAAAAGTTAACTTCTTTCTTCTTCCCTCAGTGCGGTTTTGGTTTGAGATAATAGGATTTCCTCCTCCACTCTGACGCTTTTGCTTTTTCTTCCAACAAAACAAGTATCCATTCACTTTGTTTATTTGGAACGCAGTGAAAGTGAATGGAAAAAGAGAAGGGAAATAGAAGTCAGCAAATTAGAAGATATCGTCAATCGCGTCCCGTCCGTTCCTGATGAGGATGGGAAAAGGAAGGAGTATTTATACCAAGGATTGGACATGGACAGTAATTCCTTTCGTGGGTGGATGCGATAGCAACAGCACTGTTGAGTTGAGGTCTGCACATATGAGGGCAGTTGGGGAAATCGAGACGATTATAAAGAATGGCGAATGTGTGATAACGTGAAGATTGACGAATTTCTATGGAAATGGTATAAATCATAGGTTGACTGCTGAAAGTTTCACTCTCCATTCATACGGTTGCTGAAATTGAACAATGGTCTCTCTCTACAATGATGCTTTCACTGTCCAACTGGCCTTGCAAAATTGTGTCACATCCATGTACATTTTTATTGGATTTATCTTTCAACCATAGGTTCATATTCGTACATAGAATTCTAAAATTGTTTTTTCTCATAACAATAATACGCATTGTGATGTTTAGTATACTGGATTAGTCACACACAGGTTGAGCTTTTACACCAAGGAAGAAAGTCATTAACAGCCAACACACCTTTGGTAGTTTTAGAAGTCTGTTACAACTAATGATCTGTACATTTTTGAATTATTATGACTAAGTTAATGTATACTCTTATCATTTAACTATACTTTTCTGTCCAGATGCAGTTCATCTAGAAATTTGTACATGTGAATGTAACTTCTTTTAAAAGTGCATTGGCTCCATGAGGAATTAATTCCCCAACTACTGTAATTGTGATGTAAGTG
>JAQIWU010000463.1:0-25970 GCA_034696445.1 Isotomiella minor
TAGACCGTGACCTATGCAAACTTGCGGTACTAAATGAAATCGATCCCATTTGCTACATTTAGGTTCAACACGGAGAAACGATCAAATTGGGTTCATTGGAATTTGAATGTCTTTTTACGCCATGTCACACCACGGGTCACGTTTGTTATTACCTCAAGAGTAACAATCCTGCCATGCAGAAGCCAGCAGTGTTTACCGGTAGGTTTTCGGGGCATTCCTCTGTCCATTCAAAAGAAAAATGAAGGATTGTGTGACTTTAGGTGACACGTTGTTCATTGCTGGCTGTGGAAGATTTTTTGAAGGCACTCCACAGCAAATGCATTCCGCTTTGATAGAAAAACTGGGGGTTTTACCAGACGAAACGGTAAGTAGGTTGATATAATAGTGGGAATTAGAGTTGACTGACTTTAGAATTTACTATTTTTCTTCTAGTTGGTATTTTGTGGGCATGAATACACCGTCAACAATCTTAAATTTGCTCTCTCCGTGGAACCCGAGAATGTGGCAGCCAACGAGAAATTGAAATGGGCATGCGACATGCGGAATAGTGATGCTGCAACAGTTCCTTCAACAATTGGAGAAGAGAAATTGTTTAATCCATTCATGAGGTGCATTCTACCAAATTTGCAGCAACAATTTGGAGTCACCGATGCTGTCTCCTTAATGGGGAAGCTGAGACGCATGAAGGATTCTTTCAAGGCTTAGAACCAACCAAACCTAATGTCTGATTTGAGTATTGAAACACATTGCATATTTTATGAATTGGATAAAATCTGATTTGTTCATGCCAAAGACAGTCAAATAAAACTATATTGTTTACTTAATCTGTATTATTTAAGCCTATTTTGTATTTACTTTTACATTGATTAAAGCACCAATCTCGATCTGCATGGTCCAAATCCAAAACAAGGAGTATTGAGAAGAGGGGGACGCATGAGTAGCAATAGCAGTTCATATGTAAAGAAAAAATGTAAACGTGAAAGACGTATCGTAGATCAGAAAGAAGCACTTCAAATTTCAAGGCAAACCTCTTCCGTTGATGATGACAAACAATAAACATACTGGTTTTAGTTTTAGTGCCTCGGTTAAAACTCTCCAGGATTCCAATCCAACCGTTTAAACCAAGCAAGTTTTTGACAAATGTGTAGATAAAATCTCCATCTTCTGATTTTGGGTTAGTTGTGAGCTTACACTCATTTCATCATTTGCTCAGAACGATTTGGAAAATGTTCGTCACAGAAGGCGACCTTAAGGTAAGGCATCTTTTAGGGTCTATGGCATCTTGTACCTGCAGTGAGACTATTTTCTTCATGTATCTAGTATCTAAGTGGCTTCGGCTCTGAATTCGCCAGTGAAGATCCACGTTGCCCCGACTCTTTACCAAAGGGTCAAAACAATCCGCAGAAATGCCCCTACAACCTATACGCTGAGCAACTTTCAGGAACAGCCTTCACAGGTAGAGTGATTTCTTTCATTATTAAATTGCAATCTATTTATTTTCATTTACTATCAATAATGTGACCACTGTAGCTCCCCGTGAAGCCAATCGAAGATCATGGTTGTACAGAATACGCCCATCCGTTTTACATGTGCCTTTCAGGCCACTTGCTACATTAAATTCAGACAAAATCCTGGCAAATTTCTCCTCTCTTCCTGCTGAACCCAATCAGGTAAATTAACCGTGTCCGGTCATAGCACAGATTGTCAAAGATATGGAAAGGTAGGAAATTAAAAAGTTTGATATGTAGACGAGATGGCTTCCATTCGGTCTTCCAGCTCCTGGGGAAGGAATTGACTTTGTGTCGGGGCTAAAAACAATTTGTGGGGCAGGGGATGTGCTCTCGAGGAATGGAATCGCCATATACACATTCAGTTGTAACAAATCTATGGACACTTCTGCTTTGTACAATGCTGATGGTGATTTTCTCATTGGTACGAGACTAATTAATGATTAATTAATTATTGTCTTTCACTCGCATTCCTGCTCTATTAAATTTCTAACAGTTCCGGAAATGGGAACACTGAAAATTACCACTGAGTTTGGGAAAATGATTGTTCAGCCAGGAGAAATCTGTGTCATTCAGGTAACAAGGGAAATGCGTCTTCAATTGTCTTACAATGCCCCGGCCTGCTTATTTCACGTTGTCCAAGATATCAAAAGCATTTTGGCTTTCATTCATTGTCTTATCATTTGTACAATGTTATACAGCAAGGGATGAGATTCGCCGTTCACGTTGATGGCATGACAAGGGGGTACATGATGGAGGTTTTCGGGGTTCATTTTGTGTTGCCTCATCTTGGTCCCATTGGTAACGTCTATCAGATTCAGAAGTAACAGCAGTTAAGTAATAGAATGATGACTCGTTTTATAGGGGCAAATGGATTGGCAAATCCTCGGGACTTTTATCATCCCACAGCACATTTTGAGGACAAAACAGTTGAATATCGCATCATTTCCAAGTTTCAAGGAAAACTGTTTTATGCTGTCCAGAACCACTCTCCTTTTGATGTGGTAAGTCACTTTTCCAATTCCACATTGAATACAATGGGAGTCGGTCGTGAGGTTTTTTTCTTCTCAAATTTAGGTAGCATGGCATGGCAACTATGCTCCGTACAAGTATAACTTGTCTAATTTTATGACCATCAACACGGTCTCATTTGATCACTGCGTAAGGATCTACCGAATTACCAATTGAGCTAATGGGAGATTCTACTCACAATGAATACACCCTTTCCTCCATAGGATCCATCAATTTTTACAGTTCTGACAGCTCCCTCCGTCAGACCCGGTGTTGCAATTGCGGATTTCGTCATTTTCCCTCCACGTTGGTCCGTTGCTGAAAATACATTTCGTCCTCCGTATTATCACCGTATGACACTGCGTTACGCACAGATAGAAACGAGTGTCTCATTGTGCCCCATTCGTGTTAATAGGCAACTGCATGTCTGAATTTATGGGGCTGATAAAGGGAACCTATGAAGCCAAGGAAGAAGGGTTTCTTCCGGGTGGAGCAACCCTTCATCAAATGATGACCCCACATGGACCAGATGCCCAATGCTTTGAAGGGGCTAGTAATGCAAAGTTGGGCACTTCGAGAGTGGCAGATGGAACAATGGTAACCAGACACGGTTGCAGGTTGTAATTCAGTAATTTCCAATCCCAAATTTTTAGGCATTTATGTTCGAATCATCTTTGAGCCTTGCGGTCCTTCCGTGGGCACTTGACGCAAGCAACCGGGATCTAAAGTACCATGAATGCTGGGCAGGACTCAAATCCCACTTCAATGAGCAAGAATCATAAATCATGCGATCGCTGAATTTGCGTATGATTTAAATGTAAATAAAAGGTACAAAGGTGCCACATGTGGAGAAGACATTCATATTCAAATGAAATAAAAGATAATGTGAATATTGTCAGTGGTTACTAGTATTTCGGGTCTTTCCAGTTCATTTACTTTATTACTAGACATTTGTAACGAGACAAGCTGAGAAATTCTCCATTTTTCTATGCTGTTCGGCGTTGCACTTGGCGTTCTCCATGGAGCAGTTACCTTGGCAACACTCTCTTTGTTAAGCACAAACAATGAGTCCAAGGAGGTAAATAGACCTTATCTTGTATGTAATAATGAAATAAAGACAAGGAAACTCTTTGTAGGATAAAGTTGCATCGGTTGCTGCAGTCATGTCTCAATCAGCAAATCTTAGCAAGGCAAAAGAAATATGGGACAGCGTTAACTTCCCCTTGTCCTCCTGTTGCTCTGATTGTTACGATGAGGATGGTGGAAGTTGTTCCGTGCATATGAACCATTGGATAACTGAAATTTATCATAACCTCAAACTTAGGTCAAAATCAGATAAAAATGACGGGATCTTGTCATTAACACAATTCTCCAGGTTCTTGCACCTTTCTGTCCCCGATAAAGTCAGAATAAAAGCAGCGTTCTATGGGACTATTCTACTTGACCTGTATCAACAACAATCACTTGACATGACTCATTCTGACATTTTATTTGCTCTTGGGAAATACATCACTGATGAAAAGATGCTTGAGGAAAGCGTGGAAATAGACGTTCAAGGAAACGGTAGCGACTCAATACCTCTCCAAAGCTTATTGCCTTCCGCAGTTCTGCAAGTGCTAAGTAACAAGGGTCTACTTGTCCGGAATGTTAAGTATGGGAGTTATCTGTACATCAGTGACAGTGGTAAGAAGAAGGAGGTAAGAATTTAAAAGTGTATAATTGAAATTATGCATCAATAATACAAAATGGAATTTTATGTGACGCTCCAGATGCTACTTTGGAAACGACCCGTTTTTATTAACGAAGCCCAGGCTCGTTTCCTGCTTCCATCAAACTTTATCGATAACATAGAAGCGGAATTTATAGCGTCTTTTGACCTTGTCAATCCATGGACCACCGGAAAGAAAGTCGCGACTCAGAGCGATGTAAAAAATTCTACCAGGAAAAACTCACAAGAAATCGTAATTGTCCCATCATCACCATCGCCGTCCACAAATGTCCAGCATTTAACAACGACATGGAGGATTGGAATAGATGCAAAGAACATGAGCAGTGTCACATTGTATCAGAACATTGACACTACAATTTTCTTTTTATGTGCTGCCGATTCCAAATTTGATGCAGATGAATTTAGAAGCAATGTCAATTTTACTGTTCTCAGCCCATTCGACGCGTCCAGACAACCCAAGTGCTTATGGAATCTTTATATTTAGATACAAAAAAAAAATAAACTAGACACATTCTGCAATAAATTTTTATGTAAAGGTGTGCGAAATGAATGCCCTTGTCAAATCATAGCTCTTTACATTCCTACCTGCACACGGCGTTCTTTATTTCATATACTTGTCAAGTAAAGGATTTCAATGGAAAGTGTTTTGTAATGTCGTGTTTGCTTAGTTAATGTAAGAAGGGAGCAATCAATGTAAATTGAAGGCGACAGTCCATTAGCCTCATTCATGCAAAAGCTAATGCGACAACTGATGGTGGTTTTATTTTGCCCCAACGGCAGAATGAAAGACGCAACTATACATCCCCATCTTTGTTGCAACAAACAAGTGCTATATTATCTCAAGGGTATCAAGGGTATCTTTTCCATGAGTCATTTTTTCACCATAAGATGATACGAGTCTCTAAAAATGCTCAAGTTCCACCTGGGAGACAAAATCCCGTCCATGTTGCCGCAAATGTAGGTTCCTTGTTGGACTTTCTCCAGCAGAATAATGAAAATGTGAATAATTATACGGCATATTTTTGTGGTGTTTGTTTTGCATTTCTGCATTTAAATAAGTCAGTCCATCAGAACCCCCTGCAGTTCATAAAAGGCAAACTTTGTGTAATAAACCCAAAAGGACTTGGTGCTGGAAATTGAATTTGATTTAATTAGAAGACTCTGGCTGTGTCAAGAAGTGCCTGTCGTTTACCATTAAATTAAGCCTATTAACCCCTTCTGCCCTGTTGGTCTGTTCTTTCGTCTTCTTCCCCTACCCATCAACACTTGTCCTTACAGATGCAACTTTTACGAGAAAGATGACCTGCAACATTATACCTTATTCTTAGACCTGCAACAGCCTCAAGCTGGCAAGGAGAGGACAACAAACAGTAATGACATAGAATCTTTGGTAATGATGTCACTTTCATCCTTTGTTTACGCAACTCCACAGGAATCAAAAAGAGAGAAAGTTAATAAAGAGAAAGCGAAAATCATTACGTACCCCGCTGTATAACTATCACCTTTTACACCCCCAACTGTATCAAACCAAAGCAGAAATCCTTGACTTTTCTCATGAGCCGATGGTGTTTCCCATCCCACTGCGACAGCAATAAATTATAAACATGCTATATGCTGCGAGAAAAAGCAGACAGAGGTTTCTTACACCCTGCGCTAAGTGACGAGCCTCACTTTCTTCTATGTCAATTCTAAGCAGGTAGCATTTATGTATGGGCAAAATGTCATAGTACTTTGCAGTAGAAGCTGTCTTTAACAACGAAGTTTTTGAATTTGCAAATTCAGGTTAGAGAAGGGAGATGTCTTAGCCTTTCCCATCTCCTTCTTTATCTAAAAATCCTCACATTCCCAAAGTCCCTTGCAACAAAATAAATGAAAAGTGACGAGTGAGCAAAGGAAAGGAGGGGAGGGTGAAAGATGCTGACAAAATAAAGTGAGCAAAATTTAATGAAGGTGAAAAAGTGTGGAATTTGAAATAACTCGTGGGAGCAATGTCTCCTGCTTGTGGCAGGGGAACGGATGTAAATTTATGATTAATGTATTCACTCTGTAATGAGATTCCCATGTTTAGTCAGTCATATATGAGAAGTATCGTGATGATCCTCCACACTCCTTGGCTGTACTTTCTCCACTCTCTCCCTTCGTCGTCTTGTGTCTCCTTAATCTTGACAGCCTTAATGGAATGTGATACGTTAAATGAGTTAAGTTGCGACCAAGGTTTTAGGAGTATCAAAGGTTAGGTTGAGAGATGAGGCAAATATAAGTTTTTAGAGATTTGACTTTACCTTAGTTCTGTTTAATTTTAGTCTGAAGAAAGTTTTAAACCTACTCCATACTTCATTCCAAGGATTCACAGAGCTTAATAGATGCCTATTTACTTAATAATTGAACCGTCATGTGGAGCACTAATGCTAATTAATCCCCTATAAAATAGCAGAGAGGAAAATCCAGCAGCGTCCTTCTAATATTCATATCTTGAGAACTCTACAAAAATGATGAAAATATTGCAGAAAACTAAAAAATCAGTCTGTTAAATTGAAGAACTGTAGATTCAATTCAATTTGTCTTGGCATTACCAAGACAAGGATGCCCTATGACGTATGTAGTTCTTTCTTGTTCCTATAAAAGCCAAAAAGTACAAGAATATTGCAGTACATAATCTCCCCGAAATGGTGGTGGCGGTTTACGGCTTACGTTAGTTTTAGTTTAGTACTTAATGTCAATCCAATGACATTTAGTCGTTGTCAAGAGTCTTCTAAATGTCAAGATTATACTCCTTTTACGACATCTTTCTCTTTGTCTCAACTTTATGACTCATGTCATTCACTTCCTTTGTCCATTAACTCTTCCCTTTCTTTATGTACACCCTCCAGAGAAAGAGAAAGTCAGTCAAGTCAGGCCTGATATGTTTGTCTGTTGGCAGCAGCAAACACACCTTTTTAAGGTAAAGGCAGCAGAGAGTATATAGTTTTGTTAGAGTTATCCAAAAGGAAGACCGGATAAGTTGTATTTCCACTACTGAGAAAGTTATTGTCTAAGTTTTACAGTAGTAATTTGAATAAACTTTTCTCTAACTCTATTATTTGCTGAGAGAAGGTGGGCCATCTTACTACTTTATTCACATGGGTTGCCTTCTCCTTTGTAAATATTTTATTTACTTTGCCAACCCTATTTTATAATTTTATGGAACATTTTACTTCCCTTCATTTCAATTTCGTTCTGACTTTCACTCCACCTCCACCCTCTCTCTTACTCCAGAGCCTCGTGAGTGGCAGTTCTTGTCTGAGTGAACTTCTGCCTTCGTTCTCCATTGCATCTTGTTGGTGTATCAGGTTTGTCATGCACTTGGATGGATGTGGTCTGTACAAACCATTCTTAAAACTGCGGTGGGTGTACATTTTGATGTAATTAAGAAACCCCTTCGCAGTTATTTAAAAGAAACTTTCTCAATCTTTTGTAGTAGATAAATACGATGACATGGTCCCAGGGAATTTTTGTTGCTTAAAATTCGAGATGCACGTTTTAGGTCTGTGGGGAATTCAGAACTACACGTCCATATCGTCGCACTTTCTCCCAGCGTTGCCTCGCTGTCAACAGTCACGCCACGCATTATTTCCAATTTTCTATCTGACAAATAACAAATGTCCAACATCTCAAATCTGCTTTCTGTTTGAAGTTGTGCTTACTGTGTAGGCGAAGGTGTGAGCGATATGTCATCCTTCATGTCAATTCGATACAATACAAGAAAGAGACAATGACAAACGTGCGGAGGGAAACTAAAACAGTGAGGACAAAGGGTTGCAATAAATAACTGAACATTAGTTGAGGAGAGACGCGGTGGGTGTAAAGCGTGAGGAGATGTACTGCTGGAATGAGAACAAGAGTTGAAGTGACAAAATTCGTAAAAGAAAAGAAACCGTCGTTTTTCCGGTTCGAGAACCAAAATGCATCATGTGGTTCTTTTATCACACGACGTGAACAATCGATCCTAAGTGCTATCACAAAGGGACCCCACTTCGGAAGCACTTCTTTAAAACTCTGGTTTTGAACTACACCGTGGCACCACTAACAGACAGAAAGATTTGTATTTTTTCTTGTCGCCTTAGCTGAAAAACATGTTTGTCGCCAGAACATTTATGTCAGATGAAGAAAGGAGAAAAACCTAGGTTACGTTCACGAAGAATAATGTTTACTAATTGTTTTAAAAAGTTGGAAGACTAAACCTAAGGAATGAATGTACCCAAATGACAGGCAACGTAATGTTTTAAGGGGAGAGACAAACCATCGACCTGGACCACAGATTATTGTGAGAATTAACGGCAATCCGGAAGGAGGATGAGAGCTCACATTCTCACTTGACCGTGGTGAAAGTGGTGAAAGTTGCTTGCTTTTCCACAGCCCATTTACATTGCTGAATGTTTTTCTGACAACACCTGACCTCCTATAAGTTTCTGGACATGCTGTGTTGAAAAGATTGCTGCATTGGTGAAAATGGAGTTGGACCCATGTCCCTGTGTGGGGTAGGCATGCTGGCTATATGAACGGGATAGTTTATTATAGCCAGGGCCTATGGTATGGAGCAATAACGGTTTGTCGTTGTCAGAAGGGTTTGAGAATGTGGGAGTTGAGTTGGGAATCCGGAAATTGAGTACTTTTTCGAATGCACAAGTGATTAATGAATGCTTTCACTGCCACTGCCAACCAAAACCGTCCTGTCCATTCCATTCCACTCTAATCTGAATCTACATCCATTCCTTCCACTACTACTGACCAAGCAAGCAAACGGCCGTCCACTCACTCATAATTGCATTACATTACATACATCACATCACATTATTACGACCACAACAACAACACAATGCCGCTGCTACACTAGTGTCCATAAACCATAGTCCTATGGAAATCCGTTGTTTGCGATTACCACTTGCAAAAAGAAAGCGGAAAAATTTAATATAGGTCCTGTCCAACTGTCATTCACTTGCTTGCCCACATTTAACAGGCTAGAAGATATATTTAATTACACACGTTCACTGTTATTACATACTGCAGTGGATTGTAATATTAGGATAATTGGAGTTAATAACTTGTTTCATTGGTGTTTAATTAATTTTGATGGCCTCTTTACCCTTTGCAGTATTATGATGGTAGTATTTAGAGCAGAAGTAAAAGAAAAACAATAGAAAACATAGGTATCCAAAGAATGTAACTCTGTATTTTTTAATATGTGCAACAGTCAATGAAACATACTTTTCCAGTCCAAAGAGAAAAGAAATGTTTTCATCAAGGAACCAAAGCTCTCTGCACCTAAACCCTTTATTATATAATATTCACATTTTATTTAAGATTGGTGTGGTGTTCGAGCCGTTGGTGATAGTTCCTGTTGCGATACGATAGGAATGAGTAATGGAAACAGTAGAAATGAAATGAATGGCTAAAAAGAATACTATATATTGTAGTGCTTGTGTACAGGACTGTGTAGGATAAAGCATACACTACTAGTCATGAAATGAATGAGGGTTGTGTTAACAGAGAGAGAGAGAGAGAGAGTGATATAAAGTAAAAGTGTTGCTGAAAAAGTCGGAGAAAATCATTCATCATGATGAAACATTGTTCTTTAACGCGTGATTTGAGTGCCAACCACCCAACTGAGGCAGGCAAGGCAAGAGAGGAGAGAAACAAGTCAGGAACAAAAATATTATACACCAAGAATAAAACAAGGCGAAGGAGAGAAAGTTACAATTCACTCAGTCTCTCTTTATCAGCATGAATGAAGTGGAGAAACAGAAAGAGGCTGACTTGTGCCACTCATATCATGCCATATCTCATTCATTCAGCTCAGAACCCCTGTTTCCAAAAGATTGCAATTTGGAAATGACTCTGATTTATTTATTTACTAAAAAGTTAGAAAAAAGAAGAAATTATTCTACTTTTATAAAATGAGCATCACCAGTGCGTTCTAGTAGCATAGCAGGAGTTAGAATTACGCAATTGTATTCTTCTAGATTTCGAGAGACAACCTGAGTTATATTATCAATAATGCAAGGTAGTATGTACTTCTTTATGTTCTAAGATCGACAGCACACTTTTTCAACGTCAAATTTAAAGGAAAGTGATAAATTAACCATACAATTTTTGAATCATCTTTACCTGTCTCTCTGATCTCTTGTGCACTACAAAAAATAGAACTTTCTTTCATTATTATAAGGAAACACAAAACTGCGTCTCTCCAAGAGATTAGACTCTAGTGGTAAGGAGGTGGATGGACAAGTGGGAAGGAAATGGATGAAATTCATTACAAATTCATAAGTGGGAAGAGAGTGTCAGGGTGAAGGTTGAAGGGTAGCTGACACGACCCTCTCTTCTCCATATTTCATCCCCATTACAATAATAGCCTACATTTCCAGAATGAGCACTTTCCCTT
This sequence comes from Isotomiella minor, assembly GCA_034696445.1. NCBI lineage: Eukaryota > Metazoa > Arthropoda > Collembola > Entomobryomorpha > Isotomidae > Isotomiella > Isotomiella minor. The sequence goes on from JAQIWU010000463.1 coordinate 10,667, forward strand.
CCTTTCTTCCTTGTTTTTAGGCATGGGGAAGACAGAGGGTGAATAAGCATTCCAAGTGTTATGTTATTGAATTATCCATTACGCAAAAAAAGAAATGTGGCCGTGAAGGAGAGTGCATTGTCATCCTTAATCATTCAATAAATAATGAGCTGTTTTCAACTGATCGAGTCCCCTCTTTTGTCTTTTTTACCTTCTGCTGCGTTGAAAGTTGAAATACTACACTGAACTCTGTATAGTTTTAGTTTATCCCACCAACTGTTGCAACAACCCATGAGTAGCAGGTATCATCATCTAATAGCTTTTAATCGGAGTGAGGCTTAGTTCAAGATGAATCAAATGGAGAGGCTCTGTAGACATACAACAAGAACAAGGGTCTCTTTCTCTCTCGCCACGTTGTTCAATTACAAACTAATGTAAAAGGATAATTCGTTTAGCAGTCGAGAATGTACTGGTCCCTGGCACTGATGGGGAAAGATTGGGGGAAAGTACTGTAACACATATATTATACAATAGAGTCGTAAAAGGGGATCAATAAAAGTGGCATTGAATTCTTCATTTTGACTAGATGGATGTGTGTCTCTATCTGTACTACTTCAATATCCCAATTGGTCTTTGTACCTTCAAAAGAAAAATCCGCTTACAACCTGCTCTTGCAGAACCACTGGTTCCTTTCATACTAGGACAAGGAACAAGGACGAAGAAAGTGGAGTCAAGTATGGGGCCTTAAGTTTCCTCTTATTATTCGCCTTTTTCACTTTTTCTTATGTATCTCTAATATTTCAATAGAAATATGGGAAGGTGACGACGATTCGATACTTACCTTTCCTACATTATTATTGCTTTCTCCTTCCCTTTCACTCATTCCATGCGGTACGAAACTACGAAGTGCCAACTGATTACTCTTGTACCCGATGTACTTGTATTAGTCTTTGAAGTTGGCAGCCCATTCTTTTCTACTTTTTCTTCTTCTACCTTCACCTTATGGTTCAAGGAAGAGGGACCTCTTTTGTCACTATATCGATCTCAACACCTCAAATCACGGGAAAACAAAATTGCCTTGCATTATAATGCTTTTCATTTCAGTTCGGCATCGGCAATTTACCAAGCTATTGACAACACTGCTACGATCTTGTATTTTAGGAAGAGTCTAGTTTAGAGTTCACAGTTGCAGAATGGCAATGGCATAGCTCCCTTCTTAAGGGATGCAATCGAGTGATTGGATATTAAATATATGAGAGAAGTTTAAAAAATAAAGGAAAACTTGGAAGCCAAATCCTCCAGTTTGCCGTGCTTGAATTATTAAAAGTTTACAAAAGAACTTGGAAATTGTACGTCGTATATTTCCCTTCACCTCCTCCGTACCTCGGTCCCTTGCCCCCATGCTCTCTATGACTCTCTCCGAAATTAAAATTAATTTAATACTTTCATTCATTCATCATCATTCTGACAATACATACAGAAGTAGCTCTGATTGTTCGAGTGTACATGGCAGGCAGCTTGGAATAAGTAAAAGTAAAGCCGCATGGGGTTCTCATTTGAACTTGGGCTGAGAAAAAAACTTGCTTTCTCCGTTCTCTCTCATTTCATCCACCAACATTCATTCCTTAGTTTCCAACCTAATAGTCAACACACTACTCTAAACTATTCTAAACTTTTATTTTAAGTTTTTTCGTTGCAGTGAGTAGTAGTAGACAAAACTTAGCAGCACAATGGTTGGGAAGTGAGAAAGAAAAGAAAAGGAAGATGACAATGAAAAATGAAATATTTAAAGATTCACTCTTCCAACTAAAGTCAAGTCAACAAATAAAGAACAGAAAAGAAGAAAGTGAATTCCATACAGTTCCCATGACTCAAATGGGGTAGTACAATCTCAATGCTGTTCTTGTAAAAGTTGACAAAGTCTGACAAACGAAGGGAGAAAGCGAGAAAGTGTATTGAAACATTGAGGCACAATTATGTATACAAGCATAGTTTTTGCCATTAAATTAGGACGTATTAAGTCAAAATAGGTAACAATATGATGCTCAATCCTTCAAGAATACCAAAGGATAGTTTTAATAGACCGAATTGTTTTGTCCAACGTAGCCTTGGCTTGTGGAAAAGTGTGCAGAGTACAAAGCTTGAGCTCAAACTCTTCTGTGTCATAAGTTATGAAGTTGGCTGCCCTTGGCCACGTTAAAAAAGATCACATGAACATTTGTCTTTCTCTTTGGCGTTTGTCATGTGTAATGTGTGTCCTGCTGTTGTGCACCAACGGACGCTTGCTTTTGACTTAGTGGGTCTTTCGTCGTGGGTTTGGCTTTTTGAAAGTCGTTGGATTGGATTTGTTGGTGGGTGAAGTTTAAGAGAGTCGAAGAAGGAAATCTTTTTGTTCTTAGAGTTGAGAGAACATTGTTCAAAGTTCTTTTTATCGCACTCGCCTCCTCACAATTCTACTTTGTCAAGTGAGTTAGTTGTGAAATTGTGAATGGCACACAAGTGGAATTATTATTGTCTCTCACTCACTCCTCAGCTTTCTCCCCCTTCACTTCACGCCTATGCCTCTTCCTCTTCTTGTGGAGACAATCCACATGTGAAATGAACTCTGTGGAGGAACCAACAACGTCTATTGTGCATGTCACTTATTTTAGTTCGTCGATGTGTGCAGCATTTGTTATTTCCTCAAATTCACAAGTCAACTATCCACACTGCCTTAGTTATATATAGCATCAGAGCTGTGGAGGACATTCTGCAAGGCAGAGAGAAGTTGGAGAACAAGAAGAATGCCTTCTTTCTTCTATGCTCCGTGTGCCTACTTCCTTTGCTTTCTTTTGATATATTTCGATTTGCCTCACTTTTGATTTAGAATTGCCTTTCACCCACCAAAATAAAACAGAAAAAGTAAATTCAATTCCTTTGATTCAGACTGTTGGTTTGTTTGCCTCAAAAACCTGAAAGCTAAACCATGTTTGGTTGGATGATGACGATTGTTGGTTCGCACCTACTTACTAGCAACCTTTCTGTACAGTAAACCTACATGAACTTTACAACTTCTTAATAACGCACCTGGAGTGAAAAATACAAGTATTGTTGAATTTTGAATTATAGGCCGCAGTTAATGTTTCAAAAATGAAATCAGCACAAACCCCTACAAGAAGCAATAGATTAATAATAAAACCAAACACCACGTTCAGCATTTTGATCCAAGATTTACTTTGGTATACATAAAGAGAAAAGTGAATGTCCTTTATAAAGTTACTTGAACTTGAGAAAGGTGAAATGAATTTTGATAACGCTTTATCTGTTATCCCAATAAAACTGATGATGATTGCACGTCGGTAATTTAGAGGCAGTTTTGCAGCTTTAGAATAATGCACATTTCATAACTAATTTAAAAACAAAATAGATAATATACCAACAGAGCGTACTGCAGATTATCACCCTGACTTCTACTTGCGGAATTATTGCGTCGTGCCGTGACTTATAGTGTTCAGGGGAATAAAGTTTTTTCCATCAGTTTTGTTTGCACGACCATTGATTAGATTGTCATGAATTATTTGGGAAAGTAGTATTTTAGGTTTCGTTGTCATTGCGTGAAAATGGTAATTCTTTATGAAACCCCCTCTCCCAGCCCATGAATAACTCATGCTTTGCATACAATGCGAATATAGATAGTTACAATGGAACATCCCTGAAATCAGAGTTTTAATCGTGCAGGTTAATAAGGTCATTCTGTTTATTTACTAGGATAATTTGTTTGCTTTTCTACTGAATGAATGGATAGTCGTCGTCCTACGTGTGTATTCCTATTTACCTACGCCAGTGTCATTACAGTGCCAATTATTATTAATTTTATATAATTTTGTTAAACGTTCGTTGGAGTATCGTTGGTTTTTAAATATACCACTGTGGGTGCTTTTAACTCGTAGTGTTGTAATAGGCTCAATGGAACATTGTTTTAATTTATTGACTAGTAAATGTGCTATTTTAGATGCCATGAAAATGTAACCTTCTCCTTAACCATACTGGAAAACCGTGGAACTTAAGTTGGCCTAGCTTCAACTTCTATTCCACGTCACGTTTCAAACACAGTTTATAATTTTGTAATGCAGCACTTATTATTACATTTATGATTATTGCTCGTCAGCAGTTATATTTGCTTCGGTCCGATGGTTAATGACTTTAACTATTTACAACAAGTTCACCTAATCCATTGATTAGACAGCAAGTGATTGGAGCGGAGGTGGATTTGATCTCTAATCTTGTAAAATCCATTCAATACTCATAAACTGACACATCAAAGTTTGCATTGCTGTTGGTGTAGGACTATAACTTGACCGTGAAGACTTAATAGCATTTGTAGCTTGGACGTAATTAGTTGTCGAGGAAATGTGTGATGCGAAGGATAGATTTCCTCCGTGACAGCAGGCTACATAGACTTTTCATTAATGGATCTTAAAGATCTGTTCGTAATTAATGTATTCCTTCAGTGACATTGCTTCAACACCAGTGAAATATTTTGCCATTGGGGTAAGGTTGTATGGAAATTTGTATGATGTCATAGAATTTATAGTTTCAAATTTGTGCATAGGTTGTATGTGGAATTGCTTTTGCAGCCTTGATTTGGGTCGTGTACCGACGGAGAAGAAATGAGTTAGAACCAGCTCGAAGAGATTCCATAAAGGGTGAGTGACAATCATTAGTTGTTTAATGTTTTACTTAAATGAATTCATTTTATCCTTTAGTTCCTCGACGACCCTCCATTTACGTTTTACCTATATCCAAGCCTCAACCATGGGATGTGTACAGGAGTCAGCATCGTGCCAGTTTAAAGTCATCTCAACAAAATAATGCTACTCCCTTTGGGTTCATCGTAGTTGGTCAAGAACAAAATAAATGGAAGTATGAACCGTGCGCTAGAGAGGATCGCTTTTAAATATGATTATTGTGACAAATTCTCTTAGTCAAATACTTTTACCAGGACAGCGAATGACATAAAGTCCAGAATTTGAAAATTAATTGTAATAAAATTTTGCAGTCATGCATGGTATTGTGTCCATGCCATTTTGTTTGATGACGACGTCCACGCCTACTCGTCTCTTTCACCAGTAAAAGGAAACCTTTACAAACTTGTCTGTCTACAGGTTTGTATTGAAAAGAGCTCCACTGCGTTGTCTTTCATAATTCTCCTTGACGACATTGGAAAGAGACCTTGGAACCGCAAGAATGAATATTGGAAGAAAGGAAAAAAGTAATGATCCGTTTCATAATATGGTCATAGCCAACGTCGTCGTCGGGAGTTGATTTTCATGTCCACAGAACCAACAAACACCACACACAACAGCTAATCGAATCCAGAAAGAAATACTTCAAGCAGAAGAAGCAACCCTTGCCTTGTCTCCTTTCACTTCCACCCTAACAACAACCCACACCCGTTTTGTCCAACCATAAAATAAAATGCGAAAGTATTTTCCAGTCGATTGACTCCATTACCTGGTTTTGGTTTCCTTCCTCCTCTTTGAACTGATTTCACCGTCGCTACCACGAAAAGACTGAGAGGGACCTTTTAAATGGCACGGAAGGTTGAGCATATAGGTCACTTGTGCAATTTATCACCAAAATTAGCAAATAAATAAATAAGCAGGCATCCACTCTGATTGATTTCAATTGTCAACAGTCATAACAACTCTTTTGTTCGGACCAAAGAAAGATGGGCTGAGTTGTGATATCCCACTTCAGAAAAGCAGAAAATCATTTTACGTATACAACGCCTAAGCGTCCATTTCTAACTGTTAACATTTAGGATTATAAGAAGACATTTAGTTCCATATAGTGCGTTGATTTGTTGTAATGAATTGGGCCATTGGCAAAAGGGGTTGGTGAAAAGTGTCGAGGTGTCCTTCCTGTATCATTTGGTGGACAGGATATCCGAGGCTTTCTTCAAATCAGAGCATAATGAGAGATAAAAGCGGGTGAGAGGGAAGGACGTGATATTTCACGCCTTGCCACAAAAGAAGAAGAATAAAGAAGAATCATCATCATCATCGTGGTTGACTCATTTTCTTTCTCCTTTCTCTTTCCCCGTCCTACTTGAAATGACAAAGAAAAGTGAAAGACGGAGGCTTTGCTACACAGCCACATCCATACCTGTCTATGGTCCCCTATTAAACCAGAACTAAAAAGCGAAAATGGAGAAAGGTGAAAGCAAAGAAAGGAGGGAGAGAACTTTTGAAAGAAATTCGTGTTGTCGCTTTTCTTAGTTTATAATTTCGCCGCTCAGATGATGGAAGACATTAATAATAATACCGCATTTACATTTACTCCAAAAGCCTACAAAAGAAAGGCTTGGGAAAAGAAGATTATAAATCTAGCGTCTATCCCTCACCACCATCACTCATTTAGTCATGCATTCATTGATGTTATTCATGACAAACCAAACACCAAACTAATCAACCCCAAACCATCAAAGAAAGTGTGTGATGAAAGGCAATGCCATTGTGAAAGTCGTCCTTGATACGTAGTGCATTCATTATTGATATTCAAAACGGTAAGTGCAGCATAGTTAAGGCAGGGGAAGTTATTGTAATTCTGGCAATTTAAAATTGTTGGACATTAAATAGATCCAAATGTAGATTTTGTTCTTTGACAAACAGTGGCGTCATGCATGAGTTTCACAAGCTTTTCGCTGTAGAAAATTGCATTGTCTCTTTCACTTTTGCGGTCGTCATTTTATGCTCAAAGGTTGAGAGGGTGCAATCGACTTTCACTCACATGGCAACAAGGCACACTGCAGCAGAATTGAACATTCGCATCCATCTCTGTAAAAAAGCGTCCAAGTTTTCCTACCCCATTGCATTTGGCTTGTGAGCTTTTGACTTATTGTGTGGTTGCCATTATACTTACTGGTAGCTCGCTTGGTTGGTTACTTTCACTTGTGTGTCACTTACTCTTCTTGAAGAAGGATGGTGGTGGAGAGAAGTGGTGGCGGTATCCAAGTGAGTGTAACAAGTGTGCAATTCTCAAGAGATTCTTCATGCCCCGTCAATCATGCCTTTCCATCCATTTTTCTCATTAATTATTCACAAAGGATCCCAACGTTCGTTCCTTCCTTCCGCACTGAATACGATACATTTCATTTCACTCTTGTATTTTTGTATTCCATTTCTTCCTCGTATATCTTTCACTCACTACCTCCACTGAGCTAAACTATAAAACCCTCCCTCTCAAGTCAAAAAGACACTAGCAAATTCTAAAAAAATTCTTATCACGAAAAAGTTTTGATCTTTCTTTTTTTCAAAATGCAAATTTTGCACGATTTCACTCTTCAACGCTTCCCTTATTTTGCATAAATGAGTACGATTGACTTAAATGCAGTGCGACAGGGTTTGTTTCTCCATTCTTTTAATTTAATCCTACAACATAGAATCGTCATATTCTTGCGGCATGAAGCCACCTTTAATGTGCAGCATTGAAGGTAACCACCACCTTGAAAAATGAAATGTTGGCTTACACGAAACACTATCTTTGCCCTCTCTCTCTTTCCTTCCGCCGTATCAGATGAGTTGATGATAAGTAATGAGTGTTCACAGTTCATAAAAGTAACGCTTCATCACTGATTATCTGCTGAGGGATGAGCAGGAAAGGGAAAGGGGAAAGGAGGAAGGAATAGCCTAGATTCAGACTGGTAGTATTAGGCAACAGTGAGAAAGAGATGAAAGGAGATAATGCAAGTTCAGCAAAACGTGAAAAATAAGTACGAGTGCCTCTTCTGAAGTGAGCAATTATGAAGTTATCTTATTATATCACTTTGTCTGACCCACAACAAGCAGAGTAGGCACTTCTTTCTCAGAAAGTATAACGTATGTGATGGTTTAGCTCCTTCCTCTCCTTTTGGATACCCAATCAAACCCCAGACACGGCTTCGTATAAAATACATTCTTATATTTTAGGTAGCTGGGTAAATCGGCACTTAAACGATTTCATTGTGTGCTGCTCCGTTTCTACATTTTATCAGAAATGAATGAAAGGAGTATACGAAAGGAAATTAACCTTACGATTTTCTTAATGGTGATGGAAAACTGTTTGCCTCAGCTCTTTTTTGCTGAGCCATCTTTTTAACAGTTACGTCTTCAGGTGCTGCAAAAGTAAGTAAAAACTTTATAGTCAACGGAAACTGTGTTCTAACACAAATGTCATTGACTTCACGAGAAGTGAGAGACAAACGATGGTTGAGAAGATGAAATAATTTGCGGGATATCTTCGAGGGGAGAAGGATTCGTCATAGTGGAAAGTTTGTTGTTCATTTCACCTTTTTCTTCACATTCTAACGGATGGGGAAAGTTGGCTTCCTCGTCGTTTCCCTCTCTCTCAAGGAAGTGAGAGCAGGGGGAAAGCGAAGGGTAGATAATTTGAATAAAAATGTTCTGTCTAACTCTTTTTCCCAATTGCATTGAAAGGGAGAGGTTTAAAGGAAATTGACTACAGCAGAGTTATTTGTTTAAGCCGATTATTCCTGTCTCTAATGCCCGTAACTCATTTGTTATCATCAACAGAAAATATTTTTCCTAGGAAGGAACCAAAATAGAAAAGCCGAGGGAAAGTTGAGTGCACTCTTCTGGCAAGAAATATTATAGTTGCATGATTTGAAGGATTAAATTGCCCCAAAAACTAAGGGACTATTGTACTATTTTTGGTTTTCACATTTGGTTAATTTATCATTTCAAAGTTTGAAAATGTAGACAAAATTCTGGAACTGACGTAGTGTTTTCAGTCCTTTTTCCATTCCAAAAGAGTAAAAGGAGGTAGAGTAGTCAGTTGAAGAAGATGGCTTATTTGGTTTGAGCTTTTCCATCACAAGTGCTCAATTATTCAGATGATGTCTTCGAATTGATTGTACTCTCTGAAATGCCGTATTTCATTGTCTCACAAGCAGTGAAAGATTGAAGGAAAGGACTTAGTTCTCTGCATTAGCTAATCTCTTTGGTTACCTGGCTGAATGGGATCCTGCACGGGTATTTCAGAATTTGAGCTCCATTTCGTACATCTTGAAAGTTCACTAATGCCATGAGCCTTATCTTTTCCTCAAAGTAAGAGAACCTCGCAAAACAAGGTTCCTTTAAATTGGAGTAAACCATGTCTACACATAAGTGATGGGATCATAGACAAGACAAAGAAAAGGTTGTACGACGAAAAGTAATTGCATTATAATTCAAATGAGGTCAACTTTACTTTGATTCTCGTTCTTCAACTTTGTGGAATCCTTCGCCTCGTCACATAATCCCTTCTTGCAAATTCTCTGTATTTCCCCTATCTATCAGACGAAGTGATCCTACATATCAAACTCCTGCTCGCGCTTAGTATTAAAACTAGAACTTTCGAAACGACCTACTTGCATAATTCCCAGGTCCCTGACTGTACCCACTTAATTTAATTTCAGCCAAGTCGTCTTAGAAAATCAATCCCTGAAGTCCAGCCCTGACGTTGGTGACATTCATTTAAGCATTCTGTCATGCAAAAAGTGAGTTTTAGAAAGGGTTGCATTTAACCTTCAAAAAACTGCATAGTACCAAGTCTGACTGAACTAATTATAATATCAAATCCCGCATCCCGCTGAGAGAAAACGAAGGTTGGATAAAACAAATAATGGTTTTAATTTTACGTTCAATCCCTCCCCCCACAGCAACGGGAGGAAATGTACAATAAAAGAAGGTGGGTAAAATTGTAAAGGCAATAAAATAAATGCTCGCGGCGAACCATAAAGTGAATAATTGTTGTTCTGAATGAATTTCAATCTAGGCTTCATGTAAGCAGTGTGGTAATGGTTAAGGGAAATGAGTGAAATCTAGAGTCGATGTTGGAAATTGAGAGTAGAGAGACAGAGAGAAAGCTTTGAACATGGAACCCTAGCCTACAGTCCATTATTACAGAGGGTTAGAGGGTGACATTAGTTAAACGCATTACAACAACTTTCATCGATATCTCACCTTTAGGCTGGTCCTTATTACTGTGTTCCTGCGTTAATGAGTTCTCTCTGCCAGTGTGCTGCTGAGCACGAACTCAGTGGTCTTCAATAGAAATGGAATAGAAATCTAGCAGCGAGCAGCACTCGAATTCTGCGGATGAATAAATTCATAAATTGTCCACTGGCTAAATCAACACGGCAAACACTTCTCACTCTCCTCTTTGTTATTCACTCGACCACTCACTCATTCACTTTCTCTACCTGCCATGTCGTCATGTCATACACTGATCGCATTCCTTATACTTTTGCCCACTCATGCCTCCCTACTTTCTCCCTTCCGCCGCAGCTAATACGTATTGTACTTGACATGTACATATTGTTTCCAAAGTCCACTTTCCTCGATTATTATTATTATTATTATTTATTGTCGGCTTAAACGTGTAGGTGTCAAATGAGAGAATATATACCTACTTGTATTGGACTTGGCTGACTTTCTCCTCTCACTGAAAGTACTCCTAGTCAGAGCAAAAACTATGGAGTAGTCCTCAATAACTTCTGCTAACTTGTTGGATGTTGAATAACGCATTATGTTTTTCCCTAGTAACCTTTGTAGGTAGCACGGAAACCAAGGGGCAGTATGGTGGTGAACCTACAAGCATATAGGGTAAGGGTGGAACATTCTGGCTTAGATAATTTAGGTAATGAGCACACTATTTTACGAATCATGCACAAAGTGTGTATACTTTGCAAAACAATGTGCATCGTTCGTAGGCCTATTTCGTTGTATGACCTTAATAGTATAATTATACATTCATTCACTGAAATAAACTGAGTTTTGCAACTTTTTGTACCTTGTTAGCCCCACAGGGCGTACGTAACATCTTCAAAATACTTAGCATTAGTATTAATTGCCCAAAGGGAATGTGCGTACATACATAATGCCTGGGCAGGTACACAGAGTCCTTGTCGATTCCACGCATCATTAAGCATATAATTAAATAATGGCAGGTGAACCAACATATAATTTGAGACCCAACTTTCACCCATCATCATCCAATCCAAAGTTTGGTCAAACAGTCAACTCAAATGCAGCTTTGTGATTACAAAAGCTATTTCCGGGAAGGGAAACTAAGGTTGCATTTTCACCTTCCACAACGTGTTACCTTATCTTTTCATCACGCGACCTCGTGTGTTTGTTTGTGCTTGCATTACGCCAAAGGAAGAAATAAGTTGTTAATTACTCAATTGCGATTTTTGCCAAAAACAATAAAATTTAATGTAATTGCCTAATTATGTTGGAGATAGTTATCAACAATCATTACTTACATTAGAAATTTCAAATTTGTCCACTCAATTATCGAAATACCGCATGCCGAAGGATTCATCAAGGCAGAGCCCATTCTTGCCAGAATAAATAATATTTAGCTTTCAGTGAGTTGACCTCACTTGTACTAGGGGCACCACGTAAAGCATTGTTTCAGAAGAGAGTCAAAAGGAAATTAAATAAACCAGATCTGGCTTAACACTTTGTTCATCATGTCATGACCAACCTTTCACTCTACCCTGGTTTGTGAAAGCGTCGTCATAACACGCAAACTTCAGCTAGGAAGTAAGCAGGAGCAATTTCAGCTTTCACAGAGAGCCAAGGATGATGATGGGGAGAAAGAGGGGAAGAGGAAAGGTAAAGAAAAGTGGGTGTAAAGGGAGAGAACGAGTCAGTTTTGCTGCGGCTGTTCTGCTTTCAACAAACCCAGAGAAAGTTCAAGCCACCCATTCTCACATTACCCCAAAGTTGTTTTTGATCACCATTGTACTTAAAACTGGACAAGAGTGTTACATTTTATGATTCATTTTACATCTAATTACAACTACCCTAAGGAAATTACATTAAAAAGTGACAAAATGCATTCGCAAAATAGGTGAGTCGTGATTTGAAGAGTGACAACGCACTTTACAAAACGAGCAAACAACTAAAAGTGGAAAAGTAATTTTTTTTTGCGCTGTGAACACCGGAGATTAAATAAAATACTTAATAAAACTAAAAGTTGTATAGTCATTCCATGAAAGTTTGTCATGCGAGACACATACCCAAGCACGTTTGTTTTGTCTGGTAAACATTGCCGATTAGAATTGAGCAAGAGACTTGAAGAATAAATAACTACTCTGCTTTGCTTTGTAGCATCAAATGAGCAAATAAAACTTTGGAATTATATAAATAAGGAGGAAGACCGAGAGACTCATGGCCAGACACCGTCGTTGGTTTGATGTAATTGTCATGTTTATTACACGTGGAAGTGGAGTGCAGTGATTTGGATCTGAGAATTGGAAAGTCAAGCCAGGCCAAGGCAGTTTTAGTTTTAGTTTGAAGACAAGAGTTGAGCAAGTGCCGTGGGCGTGTTAGGTGCCGATGATGAAATGAAGTCAATTAAGGAGTGGGGGATTATCCTCTTCATTATTGGATCAGGTACAGGAACAAAAGGTCAAAGAAATGTTTAAGTGAAAAAGCTAACATGGTGCAGTCAGACAGAGCCGTCATGTAGCCAAAGCCATCCATTTACTCTCTCTCTCCCTTGTTTCTTTGTTCTCTCTGGTGGAATATTATGTGACTTGCCTTGACGAAGGAGAGGAATCGACAAGATGAAACGAAGAATAAAAGCGGAATGGAGTACGAGTGTAGTACTCACCCACTCAGTCACTAAAACTCACCACTTGAGAGAGAAAGGGCGGATAAGAGAATCCACTTTTCCTTCTTTTTTCCATCCGCTTAAGCGAACAAAAGCAATATGCTTAACTCTCTCCTTCCTACATTCTACTTCTTCTTCTTCCATTTTTATTTTGGATTTCACTTAAAATAAAAATGATACTTTCTTTTATCGGGCCAAAGATATCATCTTTCTTCTATCTGTCGTCGCGAATTCACTTTCACCAGAGACACTTTAAGAGCCAGAGCTAATCATGATAAGCGAACTTTTATTCTTTTATGATGCAAGTGTCTCTCAGCCTTTAGCTCTCAAATAACTGTCCCAAAACTGCCAAATAAACTACGCTCTCTCCATTCCATAGTATCCTCGTATGATGCCATAAGATAATTGTGGAATTTCAGCAGCAATAAAGATCACGGAAGAAAAAGAAGGCAGGGTTTCCATTCTCAAGAGCGGTTTTAGTTTTTATAAATTTAACGAATCAAGTATTTTTTGTTTGCTTCAATAAATACTCTTTTGGTTTGGAAGGTGAGGTGAGAATGAGTTGCACTGTAGTCACATACCTAAATTTGAACATGCAAACAGTTTGCTTTGTGGTGCTTTACAACGGCGAGTAACATAATTTAGAGTTGAGTTGGAGTGAAAGTGAGGATTTTGCTTGTGAGTGTGTGCCTGAATGGAGATCAGGGGAGTCGATAGGATTCCAACAAGTGAAGGGAGTGAGCCAAAAGATTCCTGATAAAATATGAATTTGATGGATCTCTCCTTTTACTGCCGCCTTAATAGACCTGTTCTCGGCCTCTTCAGCCACTTATCTCTCACGCCAACCAGCCCATCCAATTCATAATATTCCCACCATCCATCCATCCACTCCTTTCCACAAACCACAGAAAGAAAGTTGTAGAAGAACGCTTACACCTGAGAGTGTAAAGCAGTCCTGCCTTGGCAGGTACAATGGAGTAAAAGTGGCCATTTTGAAAGTGGCAACTCTTAAGAAATTTCCCCAAATTTAGCCTTTGGCTGGTTAGTCAACCTATTCTTTCAGACATAATTGCATTATAAGATCAGGATAAGATCGGATTTTTAAATTGCTTTCTTTTTCCCCTGTCTGACGAAGGTGCTTTGTCCGCCCTCTATTTTCCTTGTGCCTTGTTTATCAAGAAATACAAAAACGGGTTGCTTTTAATGTATCGTGTGTATTGTACTAAAAGCTTGATTTGAACCGATTTAAGTCAGGACCTTTCAGTTCAGCTAGCACATAGCACACCATTCAGACTTGTCAGTAAAAATTTGCTTTGAAAGTTTAAGAAAACCAGATTATTTTAAGTGCAATTCAGCAGGTAAGTTATTTCAGAGCTCAGTTTTGAAATGAGACTGCGAAAGAAATACAGAATGCTTTGATTGGGCTGGCATGAAGGCAGGGTGGTGGGGCTTGGGATGGGAACAGAAACAATTAATTTATTGAGAATGCAGCACCAACAAAATTTATGAGGAAGAATAGGAATGCAATCAATGAGAGTCAACAGTACATTACTTCACAAAATTGTTGATAAGTTATTGGCTATACGATTACAAGATTACAACTTTTGTGTCTCCTTTCACAACAAGTATTGTATGTTATGTTGTGTGCATTCATGTGGGACTGATACGAGAAAGCTTTACGCGTAAAGAAGGTTAATGGAATGAATTGACTTGTAAAACGCACTCAGAGGACTATAAAACAAAGGAGTAATTGTTTTATTATGACTTTTTATGATTATCATCAGTTATCCTTTATACTGATGTCTGAATTTCCCTCCACCCACACACTGAAAGTGAAATAAACTTTCCCTCTTTCTTAAGTACAAATAATATTCTTAGTCCCATTTGTTACACTCATTTCTGTGTAAATAGGTTTTAACCCATCGCAAGCACTGTGCACAACTTAACTCACTGCAAGTTGGCACATACAATCTGATGCAGAAAACTTAATTGAAATGAGCTTCACAAGCTAACTTTCACTTCCTCTCATTTATTGAGTTAGTTTTCATAGCAATAAATTTTGTTGCTTCTGGTATTCTGGTTGCAATATTTTTTACTGAAATGAGGTTATTGATGATAGACAAAAAAGGGGGTTCATAAGGCAAGACGTGAAATGTAGAGCAATAATGAAGAGGACGAGACAATTAATTAAAAATGCCATTTGTTTCTCTTGTGTTACAGTTGTTGGAAAGCAACTGCGACTTTCCCGAGTGATCGTCCCTCCGTTCAAGATGAAGGGGGAGAATGCTACGCTGGAGTGGTAAGCGACGACTTTTATACTTTCACCAACTTTCTTTCTCTCAGAGTTTTGACTCACAGTCGGTTTGATGGAGACACGTTTTTCTCACACTAATAATAAACTATCCCCAGAAAAGAAATGACGTTGTATTTTCTGACTGTATTTACCAATGACAAAAGCTTGATTGTAGACTAACAAGGAAAGACTGCTTATTCACCGAGTCTTGTAACACTTGAGCCAGTAGCAGTCAAAAAGTTGGTTGCATACCAGGATTCCCTTGTCAGTGTTGGTTGATATATGAAGAAGTATTTAGAAAATCTAATTTACTTTTCCTCTACCATGGCAATGAGAGTATCCGAGGATGAAATTGTATTCAGTCATATCCTAGCGACTTATACTTTG
>JAQIWU010000464.1:0-25957 GCA_034696445.1 Isotomiella minor
ATTACATTCTCTCATCTCATTATGAACTGCAAGGAGGAAGGGCTATTATTAGAGATGGAGATAAAGAATAAGAAGAAGAGGAAGGTATTTTATTTTTGTCCGCACACAGGAAAAGCTTTCCTTTTGCATGGACATATGGATGGGAATGACGTGACATGATGCAAAAAGAAGATAGTTTAAAGTACTTCTTATGGAATCATGTCTTCTTCTTTCTTTGTAAAATTCTTCCACTTCTTTTTTTTGCAGAGAGTAGATCGGGCGTTGCACTCTCCCGTCTTTCTTTCTTTCTTGGATGATGAGATGAGATAAAAAGAAGAGGTGGATGGAATGAAATGGAACGGGCTTAGCATACCACCATGATGTCTAGCAAAGCAAACTTTTTAGCAAAGTCTAACTTAGATACACACCGGTTTTATACGAGATGTATCTATCTAGTTTTTTAAAATGTGAGAGATAGAAGAAGAATTGTAATGTAATGTGATGAACTTGTCCAGTTCAGCAGCCATAGCATAGTCAAAGACAAGTTCCTTGCACCCGACTTTTTTTATAACAACCCACAACAAACTTCCCAGTTCACATATTTTTCGCACTTTTTCTCTTTACATTCTTTGTATGCCTCGATCCTCCATCTTTGAATTCACGACTTATCTTTTTCTATTGTTTTCTTTCACATGTATGGAATCATGAAGCTGGATAAGCGTCATTCATGCAGCAGAGCAGAACGCCAAAAGAAGAAAAGCTCAAAGAGTTCAAATATAAAGTTTGAAATAAATCCTCATCGAATCGAAAGTATCCAGAAAATTGGGTGAAATCTTAATCAATTGAGCCACCTTCTTCACAATTCTTGAAAATCTGAGCCATTTTATTTCCAAATTATGAGAGCATTTTAGACAATAAGGATTGCGATTGCATGGAAAGTCTATGTCTATGACTTTTTATAAAGGATCTTCTTCTGGATAAGATATAAAGAAAAGTTGTCCATACAAAAGTAACCAAAGTTTGGCAATCCCCCAACCAAGAACCATCATCCCCCTCCCTCCTGCTAAATACATAAGAAAAGGATTTTAAAAATCTAGAATTGCAACTTCTTTGAACATCATCCAACAGAGGATGGATCGAGCTAAATAAGAAAGATATATGCAATCTTTTAAAGCAACTTTTTTGAATCTCTCACGTGTTAAAAGCCTGGAAAGAGCAAACCAAACCAACCTGTGCGATGCAAATGAAATGCGAATAGAATAGAAGAGTGCGTAAAATCATACGTAATAATGTAACACACAGATAGATTTTAGCATTTAACATTTATACACTGTCGTCTCGTCGTACCTCGAGCGAAGAGCCATTACACATTAAGCGTTCGTTCTCTCGTATCTACCTTTTCTTATTACATCTTGAGAGCAATTTGAATTGAATTTGCAATCCACATCCATACATTTAAACACACTTAACTTGGCTGCTATCTTCTTGACACAGTTGACTTACTTTTGGTCACTCACCTCAGAGTTTTAGAGTCCATGAGAATGGAAGAGTGTGTGTTTAGTTGGACAATGGATAGATAGAGTCACAACAATCTAAGTAAAAGAATAGCGTCGTTAATTTAATTTAATTTTTGATTCTCTCTCCAGGAATTAAACATTCATTCAACAACATTTCAGAGAGTGCATTTACCATTAGTCGTTTCTCAGTACGCCAACTCATTTGCATTCAAATATTCAAATTCTTCAATTAGCTTTCTCGGGTCGGCCAAATCGACAGGTTAAACTTTTACAGACACACACACCTGCCTTTAAGAAAGCTTTTAAAAAGACCTGATCAAATCATCATACCTTTTTACATAACGGACCACCATACGTACGTACATACCTTGAGAATACCGGTGTCCAGAGAGAAAAGACATTTTTTGAGGTAAAAATAGACTCTCTTTTGTCCATGCATGCATGTGTGCATGCAACTTAAAAAGAATCAGACAGGTACCTTTGTTTGTCCATATTTTTGATATTTCATCTATCCATCAGTTGGAACGTTGAACGTGGAAGAAGAAGAAGTAAGAAAAAAAGGAACCTGCAGAAGAAAGTGACGAAGAGGACGCCCTTACCTGTCACATGTCAACTGGAGGGGATAACGGTAAGTAGAAAACTTTTTGTCTTGCAACAGTGTCATATTTTCTGTCATTTAACTGTTTGTTTTAAACGAACTGCTTAAATCATAATTCGACGTTATCATCTTACATTACATAAGTCAACTCCAGGAGGGTTCATAATTATTTTTGTGTGAGCAACATAATTGCTCTCAGAAGACACAACATAACATGCCACATGTTTTCATGAAGGGTTTCATGAGACAGTCTTTAGCTTTCTTTCACGAGTCCTGGAGAGCAATTAAACTAAACACTCAAAGGTCATGGGAAACATAAGAACTGAGGCAAGAAGACGCCTGGAAATGTTTTGACGCCACTTAAAATTTTGCTAGATGAATTGAACTGTTTGGATGACAGAACATAAGGGTCGACTCATTATCCATGAAATGGACAGTGAGTAAAATTTGTAATAGCCTTGGTTTGGTTCATGAGATTAGAACTGTAATTCATGAAAATCAACATAAACATCATCATAAAATCGTCTCATATTTCTCTTCTCCTAAAAAAGTCATCACGTGAAATTGGTGTCTTCTTTCCACATTCCATATGCATATTTCAAGTCAATTCAATTGTCTTTTTTGCATCAAAAAAGTGTGTGTGCAACATTTTGGCTTGATTTTGATACAACTTTTGGAGCAAATTCCGTCATCCGTGTCAAATGTAGTTGAGTTTGAGAGTTGATATTTATAAAACAAGTCAGCCAACTCTTTTATAAAAGTTCGTTCGTTCACCTTCCTCCTTTCCTTTCCCAGCAGCATCTCTCCATAAAATCCTATTCCTTCTTCCAAATCGCATCTCAAATGTAATCGTCTTATCAAAACCACAAAGAGCAGTTCAAAGTACGCCATTTTCACACGGCAAGAGTTTGAGTTACGGTTTTACATATGCAGAATGGAATGTTTTTTGGACAAGAACGTTCATGTATGTGCGTCTTTATAGCATATGTTCGTTCGTTCATGAAGATCCAAAGTAGACTGGTGACATCATACATATATCTCTAATGAATGAAGGAGAAAGTAGGTGTATATACATGCGAAATATAATCTGATTAAATCTTAACCCCGTTTGATCCGAGAGAATCATCATGAGCGTCATTAATTTATACACTTCCGGATCTGGATCTGGACCCAATCCCAAATAGCGTCACTCTCTTGTCCTTCGACTAATTTTGAAAGTATAGAAATCATTACGCATGTTGTTATTTGATTATAAAAAAAGAGTGGGTTCGGAGAAAGAGCTAAGATATGTACCACTTGAGACTAAAAACTGGGAAAATAAACAAAATTAAATTAAATTGAGGTCAGGGTTAAGTGGTTTCAGTTAAAATAAAAATGAAGTTTCCTGCATGAAAAAAGAAGAACTGAACTGACTTTTATTTTCCACTCCAAGTAATAATTTTTTGTGGTGTCAGACCCATTCGACTTTCTCCAAATTCGCTAATTACCATAAAACCTCAATTCGGATATCAAACATGGAATCAATCAATGCTATTTTATGGATATAGATGAGTCTGACCTAGACCTGTTAATTAATTGACAATGTGTGTGTGCATCCACCTTCATCACCTTGCACAAAAATTGAGATTTACCGACGAATGCATGCATTATTTAGGAGAGAGATGGAACAAGGTGAGCTCATGGAATTATGATCAGAAGTCTTGGATTTATGATTGATTGTTATCAATTGTTGTTGATCTACTCACTCGTATGTGGGATATTGGAGGTCGTTGATTCATATTCATAATTACTTGTACAAATGGAGGGTGACGCAACCGTTTATTTGAGCTAATGAAGGAACTATGGTCTAGTATAAGACTAATTAGTGTCGAACATCATCCTAATTATGAATGTGCTGTGCATATGCTATTGTTCTCCATAATTGTGGAGGATAGAGATTTAGTCCAAGAGAAGAGAACCCATGTGTCATCTCTGGATATGCTAATTGCTTTGCTCTTATCTTGTTTTCTACATGCAATTTTCCTACCTATGGTGAACTCAGGTCAAGTCAAAAGTGTAGAGAGCATAGATATTTCTTTGAAATCTATAAACAATTCCAATTCCAGACAATGCCAGATTGTACTTTTCCATCATCAGTTCCAAGAATATTGAAGACAATTTGCCTTCAAACAGAAACATTGTTGCTTCACTTGAAATTGCGAAACCAAAAAAAAAGTTTTGGAGAGAGGAATGATGTTACATTCTCCTGTGAATATATTACTACACCAAAATGCAATTCAATTCAATTACCTTAATTCAACTGAATGAATGAATGAATGGATGAAGCATTGCTCAATTACTTGAAGACAGATAAGCGATCGCATTATTCCTACTCTCTCAGGAGAACGTGAGAATGCGCACATATACACATGCAATTCTTGAGAGTATGGATAAAATAAAAAGACCTGAATGAATGAAGAGTCAAAGGAGCATGTATTGTTTTTGTTGTTGTTTTATTTACCAATTTTTTTATATGAATTTTGTCCTACCTTCAACTCTATATTGCTCAAGGTAACTCCAAAAGATCCATCTGCAACAAGGCCTTTAGGTAGCCTAGTCTAGTCAAGTCTAGTCTTGCAGGTACAAAAATATGACGACTGACGTGATGTGGCCTTATGAATTGAAATGAAATTGTTGGAACGATAATGGACACACTGCGTCGTAGCAGTAAAGTATAAACGTGTTGAGATTTGAGGGACTAAAAAAGAAAGTGCATAACTAAATGAGTGTACCTGATGGATGGATGGATTGGCCATGCCATTACTTGATTGTTGGAATTTCGCAAGAAGTAAGAAGTCCTTCCAAAGTTTAAGGATCTCTCCTGCACTGCACACTCATAAGTTTTCGCAATGGTTAATGATCCAATCATAATAGCATGAGAAAATGAGGGATAATAGTCCAAAAGTCCATGTGGTGTAAAAGAAGATATGATTGTCATTGTCATCATTATTTATTGTGGTGGGATATGTGAGATTTATCATCAAAAAGGAAAGTTTCAAAGACAGATAAAGAAATAAGAGAAGCGCCGGTAGGATTTTTCTATCATCTTAAAATTTTCTGTAGATTTTGCATTGCGAACTTTCTCCAGGATTTGATGCTTTTCCCATGCATTTTTTTTGCAACAAAAGAAGAGACACTCATTACAATACCTGCATTCAAATTTGTACCATAAAACAGAACAAGCCAGCATTTTTATGACTCTTTTATGACCTACAATGCAATATAACATTCATTAATTTTGTGCCAGAAAGAAAGAAGACAAGCACCGTGTGTGTTTGTGTGTGTGAGCAATTTTATTTTATTTTATAATGGCAAAAATCTCCGTCCGGTTGAGCCTAGGCTCGCTTTTGATGATGAACATAATTACGAGGTGCGTTGGTAGTTGGCGTGGAAGAGACGGATAGATAGATAGTTTGCAGATAGATAATGACGTTTCACTCTGACTGACTGAGGATAAAATAAAATAATGATGATACCTACTTCTATAAAATGCTATAAAATGAGGGAGAGAGAGAGTACCGTAATCTTTTTTCTTGGAGAGGATAGGATAGGAAGGAGGCACTTCTTTGTCTTGTCTTGATGTTTTTAACTGGTTCTCCTGCTTAAACAAGTTGAAATTTCGCATGGTTATAAGAAAGTTTAGCTTTAGCAGAGAGGCTAATTTGTTTGATTCATGAGAGGAGAGCAGCAAACTACCTGCCAGACTTCTTCAAGTTTAGTTTAAATCGCCAAAGGAGTTCACTACTCTTAATGGGCACACAGGTATCTTGCCAATGTGTAGACTTCTTGTGGTTTGGAACTTTTTAACGTAGCTCCTTCTTTGTTAAAAAAGTGATGGATGGATGGAAGGATCTCTTGTGTCTATCTACCTGTGCATTTGTAAGCAAAGTATGCGTATGATGATTATTATTAGTAGAAAGTTTGTGTGGTAGAAAGAAGGAATGGAATTATGTTATATGGTACAAGGATGTTCTTTACTGCATGGAATAAAAATGATGGAATGGACTGTTATTATGGTCGTTGGATGGATGGATGGATGGATAGAAGAGGTCTTTAACCCTTTCTAAGGTGTAAAAAAGCTTGAATAAAGAAAAGGTATGCATGCATGCCTTCTTGCTTTAAACCGTTCCATAATTTCATCAAAGAAAAGGAGGATTCCCCGTTGGAATTTTGATGGAAAGGTGAGTTGGAGTGTATCATCTTGCCCCAAGAACATCTTAAAAGGCACGCATATTTTAGGCGTAGGTGGATGGATTTGACATCATGGTTTTTGTCTTTACTTACATGGACATGGCACTCTCCATATTTCATCCTTTTAACCACCAAGCAAGCGTGGATAGTTATGGATCACGGATTAGCCATAATAGTTTAGAAGAAGTTTGAAACTTTTAAAGGCGGAACGCATTCATTATCCTACACGATGATGATGAGCTAAAGAGTGAAATGAACTCTTCTTCTATCTATTATTGCCTGGAAGGAAAAGAAAAAAGAGCTCTTTAAAAAAGTCTCGTCTCTTTTAAAGAGTCATTGCATTGTTGTAAGAAAAAGAAGAATGAAACTCGTATCAAATAAAACTTTTCTTAAGGTCATAGACCTGGACAAAGCCAGTTACTTTTTAAAAACATAGAAGACTCGACATACGAGGATGTTTAAGATGACGAGGTGGATGTGAGATTCTCGATTCAATGTCCAGAAAAAGAGGGGTCAACAATCTTAGATAATAAAATGCAAGTTTTTTAAAGAGACTGAGATTTTTTAAAGTTTAAAGCTCTCTCTTTTTTACATTCATGGAGAGTTTCACCTTACCCCATTGTCGGTCTAAAAATAATGTCTCTAAAAAGACCATCCTTTGTCTTCTTGTTTTGTTGATGTTTTACCTTGAATTGAATTGAATCGAATGAATGAATATCCAAGAGATGTTGTGTGAATGATGCAAGAAAGAATGTGTGGCGAATCTGATGCAACAATGCAAAAAGTATGTTCAACAAGAAGAAGGCGACTTTTGGGTCCCTTATTTTTATTCCATGAGACTCAGCATTTGCTATTTGGGACTTGACTTTTGAGATGACATGGAGGAATGACGCTGAGACTATCTATGACGCTTTGAAAGATTTTTTGGCACGGCATGTTTAAGTGACGTGGCTAAGAGCCTTGTAAACGAACGTGGAGGATAGGATATTGCGATGGAGTGCGTGGCCCTGTCCCACTTTCAAAAAAGTGCTAAAATAAAATACTGACACTCAAAAAGTCAAGTCATCCAAACCACTGTGACTGAATTGAGAGAGTACTTCTCTCCATCATCAAGGCAAGACTTTAAGTGTATGACCCTGTAATCATCGTACAGACACACTGTCCATCCATCGATACATAAATTATGATTAAGATTTTGGATTTTGATAACTTTTCTTTGGTTTCAACGTTTTTCATAATCCAAAAATGTTGTGGTAGGCCAAACTCTAAACATCTATTTTAATTTCTAACCTGCAAATATTACATTTCGTCGCTAAACTTTTTGAACTGAATTTGATTGAATTGAAAAACTGGTAAAAAGATGAAGACAAGTGATAAATCGGCTTAAGACTTGAATGGATATTTATTTAGATGCCTACACACAGATAAATAGATAGTATACCGACCAAGACAGATAGATAGATGGAATGGATTAAAAATACCTATAAAAAAAAAGAGTTGTTTGACCTCATTTCTGCAGTGGCTTTTTGAAAGACTACAAGTATCTAGAGGAGAGGAGGATGTTGTTGGCTAAATTGCTAAACTCTACTATAAACTACCCATTCCTCCATGTAAATGAACAGAGGCAGTCAGTGGCTGTTAAAAGTAGGTTGAGAAGTGACTCAGAGAGTTTCTTCTTTAGCTTGGATGGACGACGAGATCGAGGACGAGAAAAATTTCCACAAATTATTTTTTATCATTATTGCCGCATAGATCCTTTAGGTAGGTGAGTTGTCTAATGTCTTCCTGCCAGGCTGGCTGTGGGAATTCATACGCAAAAGTATTTCAAAATACGGAAGAATATATGGCCTGGTCTGATTTGATAAAGGTCGTATGGAAGAGAGTTTAGTTAGTAGAATTAATTGTATTGCTTCCCGTTTTGGAATCTAAAGGAATTTGATGACCTAACACTTTTGGCATTCTAGCATTGACCCGATCTTATACAACTTTTATATTGTCCATGAGAAAGAATCTATAGCCAGAGTCCAGGGAGAAAAATGTTGTCACATTCTTTCTTTCTGCCTCGATATTATTCCTGTACCTGTTTTGTATTCATTTTTGCGTATGATATAGTCTTGATGGAAGGAATGACCTCCTTTGATTGCATTGCATATTCTGCAATCTCCACCACTTCTCTTCTCGACTCTACGACGTTGTGGAATAAAATGATGACGATAATGGTTTCGAAAGCGTGGAGTCTTTCAAAGTAAATGTATCTACCTACATGCAATTAATTAGACATAAAAGTCTTGATTACACCAGGACTTACAAAACGTTCATTCGAGGAGGACACGGAGTATAAAGATAAAACGTTTTAAACCTTTTATACTCAAGAAGATTCCGAACCGGAAGACTTTAATTTCCAATTCATTTTATAAGAAAAAAAGGAGGACAAAAGAGACAAGTAAATGTTTTTAAACGGGAAGGAAGTGGAAGAGAAACTCTTTATATTTTCTGGTTTCTTTTCATGTTTCATGTTCAATGTTCTTCTGTTTGCATGTGTTTGTCAATTACTTTATGGAATTTCGCACGTGATGTTTTGAGCAAGAAAAAAAGAGACAAGACAAGAAACAGTAAACTATGAGAAAATTTCATAAAAACTTTCTTAAACCGTAATCAAATCTATTGTAATCAGTCACAGAAGAATGATGTCGTATATCCTTTCCATTCCATTATAATTTCTTCATCAAGGAGTTGAAGTTCCCTACCACGCAAGAATGATAGCATGGAATAAGAAATTGCAAACTGCAATTGCATTACTGTACATTTCTTCTTCTTGCGAAAATGTTGGTCAAAAGGATGATCAGGAGTTGAGTTAACTGAACTCTTAAAAGGGTGTAGAAATGTCTTGTCTTAACGTCTTTACATGTTGAGCTTATGGTCCTTTGAATTTATGTAGATAATTGACTTGACAGGGGAATCAATTCTTTCGATTTTTTGGAGAAGGATGATGTCACAAAGTCAATTCTGCGACAATTAAAATTTGCGACAACATAGATCAGTCTTTATTCAGTGGCGAAGGTATAGATATCTGAAGTCAGACATGATTGTAAATGGTCAGTTTGTCCTAGTTTCTAGTCCAAGCTAAGAATAACAATAACTAGTTTGACTTTTTAGCCTTTTTTTGAATTGAAAATTGATTTGGTGTGTTTGTGTGATGGAGAGAGATTAGAGATAAAATGGACATAAGAAGCAGGATAGGATGAAGAAAGGACAAACCGGTCAGGTAATTTAGTCCCTTCTTTTTAAAACTGCCACTTCGTGACGTGACTGACTATTGTTATGATGGGATAATGATAGTGTGTTTGATTTTGGCAAAAGACAAAGTAAAGTACCTCTCAAAGCTAAAGTAAAAAAATGCAGGTCAAGGTATCTTGAAGGATAGAAGAAGGTTTCCAGCAGAGGGTGAAAGTCTCACTTTCCCCATGAATAAGAATCCATCCATAGTCATCAGTCGAAAGTAAGGTCTTAAATATTTGCATACATGTTAAAAAAGTTAATAGCTTTGAGTTGTTTGTTACATTGACCGATATCCAGATCAAAATTTGCATTGAGCAAGTCAAGTGTTTGGTGTGCAAACTTAAGGAAATGTCTGCTAACTGTACTTTTTCTTCATTGTTTTTCTTTCCTGCTGTTCTTCTGTGGGAATTCCATTCCACTCTCCATCCGCTTTTGTCTTTGTGGTCAGTCATAAAGAAACGAAAAGAGGTCTATGCTGTTAAAAAGATGAGGTCATTACTTTAGAAATTCAAAGATTTCACTTTGGCTAATTAAGAAGAGAGAGAGGGTTTTTCATGGAATTCCAATTGTACTGACATCCTTTAAGGATTTGAAATGCTTATTCAGTGCAGTTGCTCAATTCCATTTAGTTAGACTGGGCCGGTTTTTTAATCACGACACATTCAACAATGCCACGCTAAAAGGCGAGAGAGGAGAGGTACTTTTTTTATTATTCCGTTTGAATAGTTATTATCTTTTTTTTAGCAAGTCAAGTCCTAATTCCATAACGAAAGAGATCCGTTATCTCTCTCCTCTCCAACAATCCATGTCATGAAGGAGATGAAGAAACATAAGATGAGATGATGTAGGCTAAAAAACCACCACGCAACGCAACAACCATTCTTTAGCAAATATAACTGCACAATCCAATCCAATGCACGCATGTGTTAAGAAAATTGCAACATTCTAAGAAGATAGAGAATGGAATGGAATGGAAGGTGGGAGAGAAGTAGAAGAAGGAAACAATTCCATCTCAAAATGTTGAATGAATGTGTGTCACGTAGGTATTCATCATGTTTTTTAGCAGAGAGAACTTGATTGGGCTTCATTTTTTATGCACAGAATGGAAAGAAGAAAGTAGCAAAACTTAAAAACCGCTACAAAAGACAGGTTTGCAAGAAGAAGACATGACATGGAGTATCCATTTCAATGTCTTTTAATTTCTGATGATGATCCAAACTTGGCATAATTTTAGCCCAATTCGTATTCTTCTCATACAAAATCCATTAATCAATCAAGTTTAGTTAGGTGTCATGTGTGTGCATCTGCAAATCAAGATCAAAGAAAGAAAGAAGACTTTTGGAATTAGGACAAGTAAAGCAAAGAGTTTTGATTTGATTTGCACACAAATTGAGACTATTGAAGTCTCTAAATCTCTACCACCTGCCTGTCTTTTTCTTCTGGCTAAAAAGTTGCATGGCTTTATGGAAGTAAAAGAAGATTTTTGTTTGTGGCATGTGGTGGTTTTGGTTTGGTTTGGCAAAAATACCTGTTCCTCTTAGGGTTTTACAGTTTCATTCATTATTCATCATCATCATCATTAATAGTTTTTTAGGCAAGGCAAGGTTGGTTGTCCATTCCATTCAATATTCAACTGGTTTTTCTTACATTATTGCAAAAGCTGCTTGCTTGTAATGGAGTGGTGATTTCATTTGCATTCTCTGACTGAGCTACTATCCTGTCCTGTGGTTTGGTTATTTATTAATGCCAATTCGATATTCTCTAACATCCAACAAACGGAGCTTTTAAAAAAGTTTGCTGCTGTCAAGTCTCAAGTCGAATGGAAGAAGAAGTGGTTAAAGGGAAAAGTAGGTCGACTTCCTTGCTTGGTCAACTTCCCCTACTTTTTAGCAAGATCTTGGACGATGAGCAAAGCTAAAATGATGACATGTTTGTGGTTGGATCTTCGTCATCTTTTTATGATTATTATTATTCTTGCAATTATCTATTATGGCTGAAGGCACAGAGTTGTTGTTGGACTTGAAAAAATAAGTTGGAGGTGGTCATGTCATGTTAAAAAGAAAGCTAAAAGATTTGGAAGCTTTCTTTTCTTCACCCGGAAACCTTTGTCTTCCATACACAAACAAAAACCTAAATGTTTTAACCTGCTTCCTTCCTTCAGCACAGCAAGCAGCATAATTTGATTAATTGAATTGAATCAGAGGATGAGGATGCTACTCCCTGTCTGTCGGTTTGGTTCTCATTAAAAAAAATAGCATGGCTAAGGAATGGACAATGTACAGTTACTTTCTTCTTCTTCTTATTCACAACAGTTAGTTAGGTACAACTCACTTAACACCCATACCTCCATTATTCATGGCATCATCATCCTCATCCTCTTCTTCATTTCATGGCACAATTCGCAAACTAAAGCTACCATCCGTAAATGGAATTGTTACAGCCATTATGACTACGGTCGTTGGATAAAGTACAGTCTTTTAAGAATGGAAGAGGAAGGAAAGGAATTAGAAAACGTGGTAGAAGGTATAGCGTGGGTACAGTAATAAGCTTTTGCAAAAGGATCCACTGACTTTTTAATTTCTCACGAGGCTAGGCTTTGGCATGCCAAAGGTACCGTTAGTTTAACTTCTTCTTCTGGTTCAACTCTTCTCTCATCGTATTCGCAATGATGGACAAGAATTAAATGGAGAGAAGAACAAGTATAAAGAGAAAGGGTGTCAGACTTTTTTTAGCGAGATTTTTTGATTCGTTGGCTTTGCCACGATCTCATTACTGCAGAAAGAACAGGCTTTAAGCCAGGTTGTTGGTTTCATAAGACCTCATGCATGTAATGTTAAGAAGGATGAGAGGAACAGGTGCAAAAATGAGATGTGGTTAAAGTGACTGAGATTTCGATTGGAACACTTTTTTGGAATGAAGAAAGGTTGTGAGGATGATTCTCTCATCCTTTTATTTGCAACCTACTTTGCTCTCTTTAGCCAGTCTCTTCTTCTATAAAAGTTAAGTATCTCTTCTCTTAAAGACCCTTTTGTTCTTAGAGGATTATTTGGATTTTGGAGTGCAGAGAGAGACTTTGATGATAGTCCCGTTGTAAAAATCTTTGTGTTGATAAAATGTTTTTTGTTGGTTGACTTTGGCTTAAAACCACAGAAGATTTTCACAATGCAAAAAAATAATGACGACGAGAGGATCTTTTCTCTTTTTCCTCCTTCCTCCATTCCTTCTTCCATTCTTTTCTTAAGCAAAGCATCATCTGCTTCTCTTAAAGAATTTGAATAGAATAGAATAGAAAATCAACCTTTAAAATGATCATGTTTGTGGTTTTTGAAGAAGAAGTAATTTGCAATGGAGTTAAGAAGAAGTCCTACATATATCAAACAATAACAATGGTTTTTTAATGAGATTTTTCAAAAAGGAAAAATGGAATATGACAGGCATGGAATGAAGAAAAAGTAAAGCAAGCAAATATGTGCAAAGATAATTGCCTTAGGGGGACATTAATAAGAAGGCAGGTGGAGAAAGTAGAGCATGAATGAAATGAACTTAACCTTGATTATGGATTACTAAAAATAATGACGCAAACACATCCAAGAAGGAACCTGGATTTGTAAATTTGTCACACTTAAAAAGCTCATAACGGCGTTATTGAGATCCATCATCAAATTGCATACGATTTTCATCAAAGACTTATAGATTTCGATCTGTGGTAAAAGGATTTGTTACATAAGGCCCAAGAAATCTTTGTGGTAAAGTAAAAAAAGCCTAACGTTTTATAAGAATTATGGATGGATGGATGGAATTTTAGCACAAAGAACAGGAATGGCATGTAATGTAGTAAGCAACAGGTAGTTCAAACGCCAACCTCATTAAGTTGGACATGCTTCTTCTCTTTTCTTTTCCCTCGTTGGTTTCTTTACCCGTGACGATTCAGATTCAGATTCAACAACGTGTATTAAAAAAAGTATGTCTTCTCTTGATGATGATACGAGTACCAGGAGTGTGGTTTTATAAGAGGCGATATGGATAAGAAGTTGTTGATGAGGATGGGAGAAGAAAGTCCCGTTAGATTGTTAAGACGATGATGATTTTGCCAAGAGCATAGGCATGATGTTTTGCAAACTTAACCAACCTGCCTAAGAAGGTACGAGTGAAACTAACTGTGACTCTCCTCAAGTTAAGTTAGTTGCCAGATAGTTAGTTAGTTTATAGTGCAGTACCTTTTTCATTCCATATTCCAATCAAATCCACACAACCCCCAAGAAGAACCAGAAGAAGTAGAAGAAACCAGCCTCGAGTTTTTTAAATTGCATGTGATGTGATGTGAGCTGATGCGTTTATTCATGGTCAAAATACAGTTAGTTAAAAAAAAGAGCCCGTGTAAATAACATAAATGTATAAAAAGAAAGCGCAGTTAGAAAAGTTATCCATGCCATGCCATGCTAATTTATACACATTTAATCCCATACCTTTTTAACATGGCATATAAAATTTTGAAAAATTCGCGGGCTTCGGATTTCCTATTCTAACATGGATTTTCAATTTCAAGTAAGAATTGTGGCGTCCAGGTCCGAATTTAAAAAAGCGTGGGATGTGTCAAAGACAAGAAGGCAACTTGAATTCAAGTTAGTGCGAAATCCGTAAAAAAACATTGCATACCTTAGACAGACACATACAAAGCAGAGATCTTGCTAACTGTTAATAAATATACGCAATCTTATCTTCTTTCTCGGTCGCAAAGCAAAGCACTGCTTGCTTTGTATCTTCGTCGAAGCTTGGTTTGGTTAAGACAGACGTCCGACTCTCCACCAACTTTAGTTTCGTTTTAAGACTTGACGTGTGAAGGAGTTGATTTTGAAAGACGCTCTCTCATTCACACTTTTGCTTAAAGTGTTTGCATGCATAAAAGAAAGTGGTTTTTTACTCATCGAAGTGTTTTTAATTGTTTTATTTCCAGGATTGAAAAAGAATCTCAACTTTCTCCGGATTAAGTGAATTGTGTTTTGAGTGGATTGAACTGGAAGAAGAAGTTTAAACAAGTGGTTTACAAAAGTAAAGTGCATTTACCCCGAGAACCGGTTGGAAGAAGAAGAAGAAGAAAAGACTATTTACCTTTGATAAACCCTGCTGGTTTATTGTTCTGGACTGAAGAAGAAGGCAACAATTAATTGTTTAAACCAACTGTGAAAGAACCAGTCTGTCGGATCGGTGGTGGTGGGTCTCTTCCGCGTTCCGCCAAGTGGATGGAGAATGCCCGGAAGTACGACCGCGGGTGAAGTTGCCTTCAACAATCCTTCATCAAATAACACTTCAAAAAGTGCCTTAAAGATTAAGATAATGAATGGACCAGAGAAAGTGGTCATAAATGGTGGTAGCCCTGACTCGACGACGCCTAAAGAAATGTTGAACAACCTAAGGGAGAGGGAGGCTGCCTCAGCCTCCCCAGGCCCTGACACTGGAGGTGGTGGTGCCACACCCAACATGTACAGCTTGAAATGGAACACACAACTCCTCTCACTCCAGCGATCTCTGGCGAATCTATGGGACTCTGGGATTGGGACGGATGCAGTCCTCTTGTGTCAAGGGACTCCACTGCCTGTGCATAAAATCGTCCTTACGGCAGCCTCCCCTTATGTGGCTGCCGTCGTCCAGGTACGTAGATTAAACTTACTTAACTTAAGAGGTCTTTACCCTTTTGGAGATGGAAGGATTGGCATGAAATGAATATAGCACCCGAGGCGTTTGGAAGACGTGGACAAAAAGCGTTAAAGGAAGACAGGCACGCATGATTTTTTGCTTAGGTGTCCATACGTAGGAGGTCATTTCACTCCAACGTTTCTTGAGTAGCCAGGTGTATGAGTAATTTCAATTTCTTCTGGATAGTCATGTTTGTAAATGCGTCATTCGGATTGGAATTAGCAAGGTCTTCTTCTTGTTTTCCATAAGACGGGTTGCGTAAGACCATTTAACCCGTAAACAAAAACCAACCTCATTTTTTGGCGTGGGTTTGGAAAAAACAACATGGAGAAGCTTTATACGTAGAAATGAAATGAAATCTTAAATCGTTCCATCCGTTCGTCGTGGGCTGATAAAAAATCTTTTTAAACTTTACTTTAGGGCGATGCACTTTAAAGTAACGTATGTATCTCCATCCAAAAGATTTCTTAGCTTCGTCAGTCATCATCATCCATGAGAAACTACACGCCAAAATCGTGGTGAAGTGAACTAAACTAACTGAACTGGTCTTGTGTGTTCATCTCTCCATCCATTCCATAATGTAAAATGTAATGTAATCGACCAACCCGACTTGCCAATTATCATCATCATGAATGATCATCTCTTCAGCTTTCTCTTCCCGTTCAACAACATTCCAAATTGGAATTGGAAGGAGTGTAGCATCACTTTAGGAGGGTTGTGGTTTAATTTGGCAAGTCCATACATTTCCTTTTATACATACGACGCAACAATGTTGGGATGGAAGAGGATTGGAGATTTTTGCGAATTCCATAGACCGTATTTCTTCTGGTTGGTATTCAGGACAGGACATATCCATACACGACGTTTCTTCTTATGCGTCATTAGGCTTTTAAACAGTTTACATTTTCTGTGCCATTTCAACTCCTGTAACCCGAATCATCTCTCGAACATTCAACGTTTTATAGACTCCAGTACGTCGTCGTCCATGAGTTAGAGAAGAAAAATCGGGTACATGCAAAAACAGATTTTTCTTTTGCTTCACTTATCCTCGTAGTCATCATCGCAAATAGCTAGCTGAACTTATAGAGGTGAAAGAGTAAGAGATGTTTTTAACCCGAGGACACGGATGGCTCGTGGAGTTTAGTAGTAGAGAACCTTAACTGGGAAAAGAGTTATACCTATGTAGCGTCTGTATTTGGGCCACAAGGAAAAGGAAGAAAAAGCCATGCATTTTCTGATTTTCGCACACATTAAGCGTCACCTTTTTAGCCAGGCATTAGGCCTGGGGAGAGAAAAAATGTGCAAATCAGTTTAAAGGAGAACATGGAATGAAAGAAATGGATACGATGGAGTTTTATTTTGGAGAGTCTAATGCCTGCCTGGTTTCTTTTAACTTTGGTTTGGCAACTGACATGAGAGTGTCTTGCTTAATGCGTTTAAAAAGTTTGGGTGTACCCAGGTTTAGGTTTGTAAGGAAGAGAGAGAATCCATGGATGAAAGAAAGAAAGAAAGGCTGCTGGCAAATGGTTACGTTGGCCAAAATTAGAACCGGAATTAGTTCACAGGAAAAATTCGGATAAACTTTGATTCTCTGCTGAACTTTCTTTCCATCCTCCCAGGATGATGCTCTGGTTGGTGGTGAGGGCTATATTTATCCATATTGCCAGTGATTATCCATGCCATGCCATTCATCCAAATGAATGCTACAAGGATTTTTGCACACTACTTTACTTTTTAAAACGGTGAAAGCAACGTAATGTACGCGTCCTTCATCTTGTCTTTCTTTTTCTTATGACTTTGGTAGGTTTGATTGAATCAGCTTTTAGTCACTCCATCCTGGAATTAAGACTGAGTAATAGACTCCAGTCTTGTCCAGACAGACGTCCAGATTCTTAGTAATAATTACTGAGTCATCCAGACAGGTTTTGGTTTGATTTAATGCAATTATTTTACTCCGAAAGGTGATTCAGACACACACTTTTCGATGGATTATTTATGATTCCTAATTTGGTCAAGAAGATATAAGATGAGTTCTTCTACGAAACGATTAAAGGACTTAACGAATGTGTGTGGGTGGGGCAGAGTGAGAACTCTCTTCTGGAGAAGGAATCTTCTTCTTCACACCTTCCTCCAATAATCCTACATGTTTGATTATTCTATAATTTTTACAATTTGTTATCTTTGACCTCTTGTTTAGATTATAGAGACTCCTTTCATCTTTTTGTCCAGGGGCAGCTGCCAGAGATCTTTCTCTCAGCTCAGAACAACTGGATACTAGTTTTTATGAGGCAGGGTTGTTGAAATTTCCTTCCTTCTTTCCCCTCTTCGACATTGGAAACTCATAAATTTTTTTTGACGGGGGAAAAAGGTTGGTTTAGTTTACATAGTTTGGTCGGTCACAACATCTTTTTTGGAAATCCAGAAGAATTAGGCCTCCCTCACCACTCCTGCCTTCTCCACCCACACATTTTTCATTTCATTTCCTTTCCTCGGATGTGATGTGATGTAACATTTACAACATAAAACCGAAAAATGTGTGACAGGCCAGAAGGAGAGGGGAAGACAGAGAAAGGAAGCGAGTGTTCACTTTTAAACTTTTAGCTTTGATACTTCTCCATGAATGAAATCATCATTTCCAATTTTGGTTTGGACAGAAAGATATTAAAGGATGCACGTGTGTGCAATAATTATCTAGATGGCCAACTTAAAAGGCACTAAAACTTACGATACTTTTGCGTCTAAACCTTCCAGTAGTCATTTAACTATGCAATTGTCTCATTCTGCCCCTCCATCATTTCTCCAGGATGAACAGATTTTAGACCGGAACAGAGATTTCATTTCATTTCCTTGCGTTCCAGACATGTGTTAAACATTAGGTACGAGAGTTTGTACTATGCATCCGGTTAAGAGATTTTTAAATGAATGAGAAAGTGGGGAATGCTGGAACGGATGTCTTTAAGGTTTAAGAGTGAAATGTCTCTCTAATCGGTCCTTTGGTATTTGGTATTTGTGTGTGTGGGAATGGAACAACAACATGGATTATTAGGTTAGGGGCTTTGTGGTAAAAGCATTAATATATCATCATCCCCCTTCTTCCAAACAAAATGCCAATATCTCCATCTCATCTTGCCTCCAAATGACTACAGATTTCTAACAATTTTCTTCTCTTTCCATAGACAATGGCCCAAGGGTCCCACCTGATGCCGGTGATTGTGGTGGACATCCCCCCAGAGGCTGGGAAGGCCCTTCTAAGTTTCTTATACTGCGGAGAGGCTCACGTCCCCGTCACCGTCATCCCTCATCTCGTCGTGGGTGCTAAGTTTTTGGGGATTTCTGGATTTGGTGACCCCGTAAGTCCCCCACAAAAAAGTTAGGCGTCCTTGCTCACTTGGTCTTTTCCTTTTCTAGGGTGTATTGGAATCATTGACAAGCATCGTACCTGAGTCCGTAATGACACCTGACAAGACGCCACCCCCATCCTGTGAGTCCCCACGTCCAGAGTCTCACGAGTCCTCCATCCGTCTCCCACACTATCAGTTACCGTCCGTGGGTCACATCCCAAACCTCATGTCCTCCCCTTCTGGGAACTCAGTACAAATCAACAACAACTTTGGCAAGAATAATAAGGACCACTATCCTGGGAACATCCTTCAGTTCAAGACACATCAACACCTGCACTCACAAATCTCCGGAGGAGGGAATGGAAATGGCAACAATAAGACACGGATGCCTTATCCCTCTCCATACTCCACGTCTTCCACGACGTCCTCCACATGCTCCTCTGGGGGCGAGGTCATCAATCTCTCCTCCAACAAAGGAAGAACGTCCGGAGGTTCAGCGTACAGCCCTTACTCGAGGGCTGGAAGCTCCATGGGAGGCAAGTCTCCCAAGTCCACGTCTTCAATGTCCTCCGGAAGCACGAATGGAAGCTCCTCAGGCGTTGTTTTCACAACCTCCATCCTGGACAATCTGTTAAAGAACCCAAAGACGCATTTGGAAGCAGCCATCGCGGCTGCAGCTGCAGCAGCGGCACATCAACATCAGTCAGCCTCCAACTCGGATAACAATGACAACTCGGACATGGTTCAGTGTGAGGCGGCAGGGTTCTTGGAGAATTGCCGAGGGTCCCCGCACAATCTGACCGTGGCACACCTGAGGCAGTTGCAGGAGAGGGGAGACGTCCGAGGGGCAGAGGCTCTCTCATACTTTTGCTCTCCGGGGAGTGCAGGACACCCTGCCCTCGGTGGAGGTAGTGGAGGAGGAGGAGATGACGGGGATGACAACCCCTCGATGGAAATGACCATGACGGAAGATAACAATCCAATCCCAGCCCATTTGTTGGAACCTAATGTAGAGTATCACATTGGGAATGAGTACGCAGAGCGTTATGGGGCTCACCTTCACAATCCTCTGGCAGATCTGGCAAAGGTGGCAACGGCATCCATGAAACATCAACCTGGAACTGGAGGGAATAAGAGGGGGAGTCGAAAGGCCCCCGCGCAACCTGCCCACGATGGGGATGTGACCTCCACGGATAAAGCACCACCAAAGCCCAAGCCCAAGAAGAATGAATCCATAATTTGTGATATTTGTTCCAAGAAGTTTAGTAATGCGTACAATCTGAGGGTAAGTTTAGATACCCAAGGGACAAATGACCTTCGGTTTAGTTTCACCCACTAATGGTTCTTTACCCTTTCTTTAGGTGCACATGGAGGGTCACTCCGGCCAAGTGTTTGTGTGTTCCGTCTGCAGTCATGCAAGTCGATCAAGGGACGCCCTAAGGAAACACTTTGCCTACCGACACAGAGAGCTATGGATCTCTGGGATGTCCGCCTTTCGGAAAAACGTCCCTGGAAGGAAACTGAGCATCTGTCGGAACAACAACAATACAGACGTCCTCAACAATAACAACATCAACATCAAGGGGGAGATTGTTGAAGGGGGAGATGGTTCCGGATCCGCCGTCGTGGATGCGAATGGAAACATCAACATTCGGGGAGGGGATGGAACTCTTACAATCTCCGAAGCAAAGTAAATAGTGAGAAATTAAAAAAGTGTGTACATTATTGTAATTAAGACACCTAAAACATTGTACTTATCATCATCGTCACTCTTATCCGTCCGTCCATTTTTATGCAATAATAGTACTTTAGTAATTGTGGTTTTAGGGAAATTAACTCTTTTTTGGGCAACGAAAATCAAATGTCTTTCCATCTCCACACAACTTAGGTAGAGTGAGAACAATTGTACAGTGTTATCTTAATGAATTACACAAGCCTTGTTATATCGTTTTTTTGTTTTATTTTATTTTTGCAAAAGCGCGTCTGTAAAGTTAATGAATTGCAGGAGACACAATCAATTTGGCTGTAGAAAGAAAGATGTTCATTTTTTGTGTAAAGTAAAGTACTTAGCTTTTAGTAATGAATTGAATTTTAAGAGAAGGATCTATGCAATAATAATGAATTGAATTGTAAAGAGAAAGAAAGTTAAAAAGGAACATCAAGTCTTAAAAAACGAAAACTTACATAACTGCCTTTGATGAATTAAGAATAGTAAGAATCTCCCATAAAAGTCAAGAAGGAAAGTTATAAGACCACCGAGAGAGGAGAAAGTGGATCTTTTAAGGGAAATGTGAGAAAGTAAAGTGTTTATGTAAACGTTGTATATGCATTGTGGACTGGTCAGAGGTTTCATTCAGTTCTAGAAGCCTGAATTGAAGACCCGAAATCAAGTACCTTACAAAAAACACAATAAAACTATTAACAGATTAGGATTCTAGATGAAGATGGAACGTAGAGAGAGGTAGATTAGATAGCGGATTTGGAATAGACATGGATTGATTTTGTGAGTCAATATATTAATTAACGATTTACTTACTTAGCAGTAGTGGGTTATTATGAATTAACTCTTTTATTTTTAATGGATTTTTTTTAAACCCGCAATATTTTAAAGGTTTTGACCATAAGAACATAAAGAAAATCAAAGAAAAAGTAGAAAATCTTTAGGCTATTAAAATGTTTAGGATTTTTGGTCATGAATTGTTATTAAGAAGCTTTATAATGTCTATCTTGAGCTAGCCTCTAGCTGTGCTTTTGATTTACACACAACTTAAGGTGCGACCATAATCCAAAAAATTGTCAATTAATTAATGATTAATTAATGACTTGTTTTTATTTGAAAAAATCGAATAGTTTTTTACTTTACACGCGCATAGATAAGAAAGCTGTAATTTATTCCTATTCTTGTACCCCATTATTTATTGTCGTTTATGTTATTGATTGATTGGATCTTATTATTATGATTTAAATTGCTAATTAATTAGTAAGAAGATGATAGCTTACAATAATTTACACACTTTACTGCCTAAAATATTGCATTGTTCGTCGCAACATACCGTCCAATATTCAAGAAGCAACCAAGAAAATTAATTACATCATCAATTAACTAACTCATTAATGCGTCCTATCCGTCCAAATAGGGATCATGAATTTACATTATTTGTTAAAGTTGAGAAAACTATATATACTTTTAAGAATGATAGGATATCTAAAAGATTCGTATAATAAAACTATAAATACCTTGAAATATGTACGAGAAGAAAGCAACGAATCAATAATAATAAAAATGAATGAATTATCAAAATCAATTTTGGCCAAAGTTTCGAGAGAGAAATTCATTGAGTTAAAAATTACAAAGTTTGGACTTTGTGAAAGTTCCAAAAACGTCGAAATTGCAGATTTGAGAAAAAGTCTTGAAACGTCGAAATCACGGGTCCGTGTGAAAGTCCAGAAAACGTCGAAATCACCGTCCGACTGAAAGTCCAGAAAACGCGTCCAATTTAAAAACTTGTTGAGACGCACTCCGACAAATTCGCCAGAGAATCAAAGTCTTTGTTTGCTAAAGAAGAAGGTTTGTTTGTCTTTTGATTTAGTGTTTAGGAGGGGCAAGCGCGAACGCTACGCCCCATGGAAAAAATTACGCGCCCGAGTTACCCACGTTTGGGGTAATCGCAAGCTTCAACCACACCGTAGTGCAATGGAGGGTCTCCGCTTGGGAGAAGCGCCTCATGGATCACGCTTAGCTCCTACGCCAGGTAAGTGCCGAGACACTCTTCGCATCCTGCCCCACATGACTCCCTCCTCGCCCCACCAACTCCCAGGACTTGGTCACTCTTGTCCTAAAGTCAGTTTTAGGAATTTTGAAAATTTATTTTTTGATTATAAAAGATCAATTAAAGGGCTTGAGGATTGTGCATTTAAATCTTTTATTTTTTAATGCGGTTGGATGGAAATTGAGATGAAGGGAGATTCTCTGTTGAAGCAAAGGGGTTTAAGCGAGTACAATCATGCTTCTGCCCAACTTGGCTTTATGAATGCAATTAACGTCCGAGTTTGAGACTTTGAATGCATGACTTTTTAACAAGAATCAAGTATGCATTTGAGGTAGCACTTTAGAGTTTTCATACTGGTGTTTTAATCATCTTACATTGGACATTTAGTTTAGCATTATGCGATTTGTTTTGTTTTAGCGAAACAAAGTGTAATAATTAGGATTATGTACATTACAAAAGTATAGATTTACCAAATGCATAATTAGACATTAATTGGAATCAAGATACATAAATACGCAGTAGTAGTGTGTGGACATTTTGAGGAATAATAGCTTAAGTAGAGAAGCATTGTTAAAAGGTAAAAGGGAATTGTGGTGTGAAGCTTTCTGTTTAGTTAACACTGAAGGTTTTAGGTACATTTCCATGATTGACACTTGGCTAACGAATGAATTTCCACCATATCAAAATCCCAAGGATGATCATTTCAATGACAATAATCCCTACGAGGATCAACTTGTTGTAAATCATGTTGATGTACATGGACCGGAGGATTTTTCGACTTTTTGAAATCTCCACGTCAGTGTCTACAAGACGACCTTTGGTTC
The DNA here is from genome assembly GCA_034696445.1 of Isotomiella minor. NCBI lineage: Eukaryota > Metazoa > Arthropoda > Collembola > Entomobryomorpha > Isotomidae > Isotomiella > Isotomiella minor. The sequence goes on from JAQIWU010000464.1 coordinate 23,233, forward strand.
GGACGAGGGTGTCTCGCTGCGTCCCTAACTCGCCGATGACTTCGGCTCCAATTTCCTCAGTCTCAATTGCCACAGCGGTGGAACGAGCGATGGAGTCGGCGGTCCTCTCGAGGACTTTTTGACCTTCTAGAACGACTCGACGGGGGTCGGGACGGTTGGAGCTGGATGAAAAGAATAAAAAAGGTTTAAAATTGCTTTTGAATGTTGCCATTATGCCACATTAAAACTCACTTCCTATCCCCAAAAGTCCCTAGGACAGTCCTGTACTGATTATTCAGCCTCCCAACCTCCTCCCGATGACTCCTCAGTTTGGAATTAAGCTCATGTCTGTACGGGATGGGGGCGACCCTTGCTTCCGCCTCCAACTGTGTCAGGAGACTTTGTCCTTCTTGAAGATAGCGGTCAATTTCACTTATCAACTTCTTCCTCCCCTCTCCAAAAGGACTTCCGACCAGTTTGGACTCGATCCGTGTCTTTGTCATGTCAATCAGATTTTGCAACTCCTCCTCAAGGGTTTCGAACATCTCGGATGAGTCCATCTTCATGAAATTATAGCGTCAGTCTACAAAAAGGGGTCCTCCTGGTCCTAAACCCTACAAATACATCGTGTGTCATTGTCAAAAGGCAATTTTCAAATCAAATGAACTTACCTTTCTTAATTAAACTCTAGAAAATGAATCGCATGGATTTTATGACGATTACGATTGGAATGTCTGTCGACTGACCTCAGGTTTCAACTTTTTTCGTCACGCAGTGGAGTACGATGACTTTTGAATCTGAAAACAATTAAAAAACACATGAATGTCCCTCACGAATCAAAGATCACGACAAAAGGAACCTCAAAAAAACCACTTTTACAAATAGTAATCATAAAAAGTACGATAGTTCCAATTATCGTACTTTTTTAATTGTAACAATGTGCGACGACGAACTGACCAACAAAAGATGACTACCCCAATACCACTGAACGAGGAATGAAGGAACACACTGCTTCTTCAATTTCTCTTGACCTGACGATAATGCAAACGACTTTTACCTTATCAAAAATTAGAAGGACCACTTTTTGAATGAGAGCATCGTGAGGTTGTTGACGGGTCAAAAAAGGTGTCCTCCTGATCTTTCCACGTTCGACCCTAAACAAAAAGTCCAGATGTCATCCTCAAACGACAATTTTGAAACGACAGTAGCTTACCTTTCGTAGAAAATGAATGGCAGAGGGATTTGATTTTATGACGACTGGAATGTCAATGAAAGTCAAGTGACCACACGGTTTACAGGTTTGGATGTCCTTCCCTTCCTTCCCTCGAGTGGATGTGGATGACGATGGCTTATCGATCTGAAAACAATTAAAAATGTAACTCATGAATAATGGAAGATCACGACCAAACGAAAATAACTACTCCCAAAAAAGTCCACTTTGACGAATAAAATAGTATCGGTAAAAAGTATCGAGTTATCGAGTATGATTACTTTATTTACTTTGTGACTAACTTTACCTTACCAAAATACAAAAATGACCACGACCACCCCCACCGGACAGGAAACGACGTAACAATTCAGTATTTAAACAGTGTTTTTGATGAGAAATAATTAATTAACTGTTGAGTTGATGATATGTTGAAATGAAATGAAGTTCTCATTTCAAATCATCTGTTTTTCTATGCACTTTCTCCTCAGCTTTGTCTTGTCAGATCTGACTTCATACGTCACAAAATCATTCACAATTAGTAGAAAGACGTGCTAAGTTAAGTTGTTGGTAATTAAGAATGTTATTTATAAAGCATGAAAGGTCGTCTCCTCACCTCATCTCGTCTCATTACTTTTGCATGGATTTAAACAAGTCCTTACTTACTTTACTTATGCAGACGAGTTAGCCTAGCCTTAACAAACAACGCAATTTTTTGGCAACGCAAAAAAAAAGACAATGGCAAAAATTATTCCCTTTATATCTTACATAACCCTTTAGTATGTCTATGTGTCTCTCGTTCCTCATTCCTCTCTTTCTTGATTGCTAAAAAAAACTATGCACATAAGCCAAAAAGCTACTTCAGTCTGCAAGTATGAAGCTAAAGAGATCACACGACTTATTTTCTCATACATTATGCACACGTAATGTATGTAGCTTCACATTTTTGCACATCATGATATGTGCTATTTTATACAAAGGACACATACAGAGGGAGGGATACATAGAACTCTTTAGCTTTTAGCTTTTAGCATGGCCAACAAAACTGCAAAGTAAACACAGAAGTAAACAGAATCAGCCAGCCAGCAGCTCTCAGCTAAAGTCACTCAAAGAGCTGCTGCTAAAACGTAGAAAAATATTTTTAAAAAAAAGGTAAAACATTAAAACAATTAAGACAATTAAGAAACCTGTGAAACTTCCTCATGTTTCCCCAAATAGTTGAACAGTAGAACACAAAATTTAGAGACGCTGGAATTATTTTTATTGTCGCTTCAAAACGTAAATTTTTCCAGTCGTGAGAGTGAAAGTGTGAAAAGTATAAAGTTTTTTTAATTGTGTTTACACGTTGACTTAATTAAAGCTTCTATTCTCTCTGGACATTCTTTGAAAGAAGTGGTCGAAGGTTTATCCAAAACCAAATCATCGTCTAAATCAGACTTATAACACTATTTTATTATGTCCATAGAACTCTCCAAAGGAGCAAGACTAAATCTAAGCAAAAAAGAACCTACACTCAAGAAAATTATGATTGGTCTGGGT